>JAURVB010009602.1:0-94821 GCA_033002965.1 Piper betle | reverse complement strand
AGGAAATATCAAACCAATACAAAGAGTCTTAGAGTTTTCAAAAAATTTTCCTGACAAGATATTAGATAAAAATCAACTACAAAGATTTTTAGGCAGTCTAAACTATATATCAGAATTTTATAAAAACTTAGCATTTGATTGTAAATTACTCTTTAAAAGATTAAAGAAAAACCCATCTCCATGGACAGAGGAACATACTAAAGCAGTACAAAATATTAAACAAAAAAGTTTATTTATTCCTTGTTTAACGTTACCTCATCCTAATGCTTTAAAAATAGTAGAAACTGATGCTTCTGCCCTCGGATATGGGGGAATCCTAAAACAGGAAATTAATAAAAAACCTTATATTATTAGATTTCATTCAGGTTTGTGGAATGAAACACAATAGGATGAGGTAACGTTAAACAAGGAATAAATAAACTTTTTGTTTAATATTTTGTACTGCTTTAGTATGTTCCTCTGTCCATGGAGATGGGTTTTTCTTTAATCTTTTAAAGAGTAATTTACAATCAAATGCTAAGTTTTTATAAAATTCTGATATATAGTTTAGACTGCCTAAAAATCTTTGTAGTTGATTTTTATCTAATATCTTATCAGGAAAATTTTTTGAAAACTCTAAGACTCTTTGTATTGGTTTGATATTTCCTTTACTAATAACATGTCCTAGATATCTAATTTCTGTTTGGACTAAAACCATTTTGGTTTAGATAAAACTATACCATTGGTTATAGCTATTTTATAAAACTGATTTAAATGTTTAAAATGTTGGTCTATGTTGTCACTATATACTAAAACATATATATATATATATATGTAATATAATAATAAATAAGCAAGATAGTTGAGATGGTAAGTATTCACACTTGATGACCACAAGGTTGTGGGTTCAAACTATATTGAGCCTCAGTTTTTTCACTTTTTAAGTGGAAGTACTTCTTGATTTTTAATCGAGCTGGTTTCGAGCTAACGAACGAGCTGGCGAACGAGATCATAAAAATTAAGCAGTTTAAGTATATTCGAGCTCAAGTCGAGCTCGAACACATAAAAAATATTCGAGCCGAACTCGAGCATGTATGTCCAAAACTCGTTTGATCTCGAGTCGAGTTCGAACGAGTTTCGAACTATTCGAGCCGAGCTCGAATACATGTCGAGCTCGGCTCGCTCGCTCAATTAGCACCCCTAGTTGTATGTTTGCGCCGACTCATGTCGTTGGCTTTTTAAAGATCTTCTCTACCCGTCATTTCTACTACTTTCTGATTGTAGAATATGAAGCTGATTTATTGTGTTGATGAGCAGGTTGGGGAAAGGTAGCTAGAGTGTGAGGATTAATAGAGTGTTGTTTCCTAATTTATCCAGGCTCGCTGTTTGATGCTTCTGGACTAAAATGGACAGTCTGACTGTTGAAATTTCAGTTGTACCTGTTTGAGAGAACTGGATTTGTGTTGTATAATGCATATTTAAATGACATTCAAGTTCTTGATGTTAGCTTTCATGCTTTTCACGCTTTAAATTTGTAAGTTTGAATTTATTTTTTTTGTACAAATTGTTAATACCGCAACGTGAGTCTGAACTCTGTGATTTTAGAACAACACTTTGCGTGGATTGTAGATTTGACTTTCACCGGGTCAAATAGCAATATTTTTTCTTGTCGATTGTCAGCAGATTGTGTGTATCGGAAGAAATGTTTCATTAAGTATTATCAATCTATTGTGGACAGATTATTGTTTGAAAAATATTATCCCTTGATGTGGTTTTTTTCTTGTCGTTTCAGTTGAGTTTTTTTCTTTTTCTTGTTGGGCATTAGTAAATCATTGAAAATGCTTGCTCGCAAGCTTTATTCGGGTAACATGATCATGAGTACTGATTCATAGACCTGTGGGTTTACTTCTGTCAACCGGGGGGCTTCTGTGGGGATATCTATCCTCCGTTCTGGCTGACCTTATTGTCCTGTAGATGATAACAGAAAAATTGAGCAGTAGGCGCCCTACAAAAGTAAAGTTTATCGATCGTCTGTTATCTTTGAAACATGGCATGTATACTCCATTTGAGTCAGATAACTTCGGGCGTCTTGCGTAAAATAGGATGGGTAGATCGACTCGATTACATTTGTTTTGAAAATTTGGAGGGCTACCCTAACTTTTGGCGACTCGGGAACCGCTGATTTTTTCTGTGAACATTTCCTACACAAGTGTTATCGAAAATTCTTTGTAATGCAATATCTTTATTACAAATTAGAATGTCGATTAGGTTTCGAGCAATGGTTAAAGCTTGACTTGAAACGTCTGTTGATTGACGCAAAGTGTCCTGGCAGCATAACAGAGGGACATATATGTAAGGGCACTGCATTTGCTTTTGAGGTGCTGGGTACGAACCTATAAGAAATGGACTCTTTTTTATTTTTGGCAAATTAGTTTCATTATATCATTAAATGCGATGAACTCTGCTGAAAAGATCTAAGTTTAGGCTCCCATATTGTAATCTTTTTAAAGAAACATTTATGCTTAATTTGTTTGTATTTTGTAATCGGATTCTTCCAGCTAGCTGTGAGGCTTCACATCCAACGCATCTAAGACAACTTTTCTTCTCAATAATAGCATTTTCTGCGTTGTTATATTTTTTAGTTTTCTGCTAGAAGCTTATAAAATCGTTAATTGGAGGAAGGAGTGGTTTAAAGAGACGAGCAATGGAGTCATACAAGTTTTTGCACGATAGTAAGCACATATGATCACATGACAAGCCACAAGGTGATAACAAGGAGGGCACACGAAACGCTACACGAAACCTTTCATGTTATGGCATGGCCACTTATTTTACAAACATATAAGCACTGGTGCAAGCGTCTGGTTATTTAGTAAAGGTGTAGATGTTTGCTCAGTTCCTTCACTTGCAAGTGCAAGTGTCACAGGTGCAGCTGGATCCACACTTACAGCCACCCTCGGCTCCAACACCCATCTCAGAGCCTTCGGCGAAGTATCTGCCAAATTTATTCGGAAACAAACGAGGATGTTTAATGAGTTATCAGCATAGTTTTAGAAGACACCTTTCTGACTCAAAAAGTTTCACTTATTAGGTACGTTACTCTCGTCTATGAAATTGAAACCAATTGGCGAACACACTATTTATATAATTATATGATTGATTCATTTGATCTTAATACACATGGTCTTTACCCCTTCTGCGGAGCAACACCGATGATCAAGGTTTCAGCAGCTGCGTTGGTCTCACTGTAGGACAAGTCAGCAAACTTGTTGCATCTATTACAAAGAAAAAAAGATAGAGAAATTTTAGTCAGTGCATATCACAAATTTTATGGCTTGTAATCAAATGTCCATGTACAACTCATATATTAAGTTTTGGCCAAGGTAAAAAAAATAAAAAAAGCAATCCTGAACTCTGAGAAACCAGAAATCTTATTCCGATATATATATATATATATATTGAACTTGGAAAACAGCAAAAGTATATAAACACCAAAGCTAGAAATAGCGTAAACATTAAAAACCATTTCCCTCAAAGCAAAACATCAAACTGTTGGTAACAAAATATGGCCGCATTGCAATTTCGTTTAGATTCATGGTCAATAAAACAGTAAAAAAGAATGCGGCGACAATTATTGTCATAATTAGAAGTTTTAACATCATCGATCACCATACCCTTTACAGCCGCTGCCGCAGCTGCAGCCAGTCCCACACCCACAGTTTCCACCGCAGCAAGACATGATTTTCTCTTTGTAAAGAAAAAAAGAGATCAAAATATAGATAGAAACAATGGAAGGATGACTTCCATGGCGGAGCTGAAGCTCAATTTATAGGCATTGGGGGTGAAAAGAATCACCATTCCCAACCGTTCATTTACGTATATTCATCTCTCACCATTGAATGGAATTATCTAATGTAACTGGCTCGCATAGAGGTGATCGGCTAGCTTGCTGCCGTCACCTGGAATGTTGCTTTAGCACATCGCCTACCCCCATTGAACTTCCTTTCTTTATTATTTTGCTATTTATTCCCCGTCCCAGACGCCCACATTTCATATTCTGATTTTCACACAAGTCATTGGATTTATCATCACCCAATTGGCATCATTTTGTTTTGAACTGTGATAAACCACAAATCTGTATATTTAAAATGTTCATTCAATACGATGAGTCGATGACAGCTTTGTGAATTACGAGTCCAAAAAGGTAGATTATCACAACTCTATTAATCATATAATTAAAAGAATAAACATCATTTGCAAAACGATATGATCTATGAGGAGGACGACTTTGACATGGTATGAAAGGAGCTTGGCAAAAGAAATAAAATAATTTAAAATTGATATTATCCATCGTTTTTTCTTATGAGTCTCCAAGACAATTTTGTTCTTCTGCATTACATGTTGCAATGAGTCATTCTGCAACATTGATGACAACATCAGCAAGCAGAAAGCTACCTTTTGATCAATTATAAGCAGTTTACTTAAATTTTTTTATACAACAAAATGGCATTGCCTAATTGATTATGTTTCAATGTGACATATGTTGTTGTCCTCTTGGAAGCTTCATGTCCTGCATGAGTAATTCGTAAGTTTTTGGTCCATGGATCCAAAAGTGCTGATTGGCCTATTCATCTACTAGTTCATCTCTTCATTAATGTGTAAAAGGATATATCTCTGTGGTTGTTTGCCGCTACCAGTCCGAGTCATATGTACTTCATAATTTTCCAAAAAACTGATGCATCTCACTACTACAAGAAAAAGGAGGTCTCAACTCTCAAATGAATTGTAATCACTCTTTCCTGCCTAGCCTCTTCTTTGGGGGAAGATGACCTGCTTGATTGTATTTCGCGGCGTACAGCCTACAGGAAAATTCTCTTTACATTGGTGGTGCAGCATGGTTCTATCTTTGGGAGTGAGAAGATCAGACTATGAAACTTCTGAACTCCAACACAAAATAACTGATCGGTTCGTTCGGAGGCAAAAAAATTCCTTGATTGATTAAAATACTACTCTATCATAAGTTATCTGCACCGTAAAATGGATTCACCCAAATGGCAAATGCATAAAATACTTTGATTTTTGTAAAGGTTAATTAAAATCAAGAACAAAGTATACAAAGTTTGGCATAGGTGGACAAAATAATGTTCCAAGGTAAAGAGTCATAAGCACCAAAAGTACTTCAACGAGCGCATCAAATGCAATATCCAAGTGTGCCGTCTACTCTGAGTGCGAACAAAGAATGGCTGTGTTTATGTTCGGGGCAATGCATGTACAGAAAAGACGCGGCGATGAATGCCATCCCTTCATTTAGATAATAAAATAAAGCACACTAAGCATATCTTCCCTTGGTTGTAAATTTATGGAGCATTCGGCATCCTTTGCCAATTTTCTATCGAAAAGTTCCCATATCAGTATCAAAAGAGCTAGGCCAGCACACCTTTTGTTTGTGTTGAGTTACCCAGTATAATGTGTCAATGGCTATTTATGGTATGCTGCTCATATATGAATTCTTCAATCCGTTTACCTTATTATTTATTTGCAAAAATATATGCCGTATTAGCTGTTTGAACTGATTTTTAGGGTCCACCAGTTTTTTCTTTTCTTATTTTGATAAAAATAGTCGAAAGTCCAATCAAAGTGATCGTAGGCAAAATAGGTATTTGATGGACCTAACCACATCTTCTCAAGAAAATTATGATGAACCACATTTCACTCTCATGCTCCCCTGACTTTATATGTCAGCGCATGGAGACATCATTGTTGGGTGGAATACTTCAAATTGTTTTATCAACCAAAAAGATTAGGCAAACATTATGAAATTCAGGATTTGCAACACAGTAAGGTTATTGTTTTGGAATAAGTTTCTGCAGGATGAGTTCGGATTATATTTGGATACCAGACATGGACAACATCCCAATCGAGTTTAAAATCAAGATTTTTAGATATAATCGTATGATATATTAGAGAATACATTGATTGAATAAGGTTCATGCTATTCACGGTGGGGGCGGTGCATTTTATGGAAACAGATGCCCCCATTTTCCCCCTAAATTCAATCACAGATTCTTTAAATTGAATCAGATATGAATCAGTCTAAGGTTTGATGCTATCGGATTGGAAAGAGATCAGACTAGGGTTTGGTGCTTTCACCTACTGTCATAAGAGAATTTTGGGGTGCACCTGCTCATCTTCAAACAAAGGAATCGTCCTCCAGGCTTGTAGTCTCAAATGCTCTGACTTTTCACCTGCAATACAGTTTGAATTTGTTGAAAAAGCTCAGGGGCATATGGGGATAGAAGAAACCTCAAGCAAAATTGTACCCTACCTTCTGTAGCAAGATTTTTTTGAAGGCATATGGATGCATAGTGAGAATCAGCTAGCTCAAACAACGAAAAATGCCAATTGGTGGTTAAGTTTATGGGGTCATCAACATCTTCCACAATCACAACCGGCTTCTAAAAATGAAAATGACAAACACACAACTAAGTTGAGCACATACATACAGAAAAGCAGGAACAATTACAAGGATATTTGTCTATGTCATGCCATACTTCAGTCTGTGCTTCTGAAGGCTCCGTGCTTTTGTTATTCTTGATCCTTATGGTGAAAGTTTTAAAGGGAGCAGCAGAGAAACCTCTCCCTAGGGCTTTCACATACGCTTCCTGTCAATTGACCCACCTTGTTAATTCAACTGACAAAGAAAAAAAAGGAAGAAGAGAGAGAGAGAGAGAGAAAAAAGAGGGCAGCTCATGTATAAAGGTTCCTGCATGTGCAGGATTGCAGGAAGGTCAAACCACAAAGGGTACTGTAGCAGACTTATCCTGCATTTTGCAAGAGGCTGCAGGGTAGTATCCTTTGTGAAAAATGAAAATTAAGATGACGAAACAATAATTGCTTCACTATTATCTACATTTATATTGAGACAGACCATGCTACATAAAACATTCAATTACTTAAAAAGGCTAGTTTAGTTCTGAAACTAAAAAAAATAGAAATATTACATGGATCAAATGAAAAACAAATTGCCAATGAAGTACATTTACCTTGAGAGTCCAGAGTTTAATAAACTCATGGCGTTGAATTTCAGGGTCAGAAATCATTTCCAGGAACTTAGCTTCTTGAGGTGAAAAGAATCGTTTGGCAAAAGTTGTAATGTTGTTTTGTATCTTCCTTTCCTTTTCTTCCACATCAATACCAATCTGTAATTTAATTTTAAATCATTGTATGCCAGATGTAGCTACTCCACTAGCCCCCAAAGTATAGACTAAATGGTTGCAGCATAATTCAGAACATTGATGTGAGTTAGCACAAATAAGGAGAGTGGAACATTTACTGGTACTTTTGCAGTCACACCACAGGAAATTAAAGAAGATGAATGTGAGATATTGAAATGTATTGGTGGTGGGTTCCCATGATGGTGATCTTGCCAAACTACCTGGATAAATGGAAAACTTCATATGAACACACAAAACCAGGCCAAATATTAATAAACAATCAATCACTAAGCTCTGTAGAAGCCAAAGTAATCAAATGACAAGTTATCACATAAGAGTTCAGATAAAGCCACCTCTGGTTTACCAAACTTGTTCTTCCCAAACTTCAGAGATGCGGGCTTCATTTGTGAATTTGTATCTGATCAAATACCAATAGCTTACTTGTTCGACATTAAAAGAAAACTCTCAATATACAGCCACCTTATTCCACTTGTCTAAAAGTTAAGTGCTTGAAGGACAAGATTTTATAGCTTATATCAAATACATATATCAGGGAAGTTCAAGGTGATAAATTAACATGTAAGCACTCACATCTGGAAAGGGTAGTTCGCAACAGCGCACGGGTTAACAGGGTTCTCTTCTTTAGTGTAGAGTCTTTTATACCCAGGATATCCTGTCTCTCACATGGTGATAACAAATCTGTATAATGCCCTAAGAGAGATTCATCCTGTACCTCATGAATATTGGTATACCAAAAATGGGCCTCCCTATATACGGAAAAATTAAAATCACGCTTACATTAGGATGTCTTCAGGCTATTGCAATTGAGGGAATAAGGTGAAGAAGGAAGTCACCTTGGACATGGAAGCACCAGAGGGAGTAAGCCAGCCACCTTCTTGGGGAAGCCAGTCGTCTGCATAAAGAATAGAAAAAAGGAACTCGATCCCTCCTTACAAAAACGGCCTTTTCGTACCAAATAAAGGCATCTGGCTTTGAGTGGCAAACTGGGAACTCAGCCTGAGCACACAGGCAGTACGCAACTGGAGATATTGAAATTAGGGGCGCTTTAAGAGAAGTTTGGTGTAGACAAAGGTGCTTGCATTGTATACATGCAGTCTTTTTTATCGTGTTTTAGTGTAAAAATCGAAACTATGACTACAAAAAAAAAAAAACTAAAGAGAGGAGGGCATGTTTGCATATATAAAATCAAACAACTAAACTTTTCCTGTTTAAAGTTACATATATAAGGCAATGAAGATGTGTGGTAAAAGGAATGTAATATGTGTTTCAAGAAAAATCACTGCGTATTATAGAAGCAAATCAATTACTTCCACTGATCGAGAAATAACAAACTTAGAGGACCAAACCTTGTCCAACCGACAACTAATATAACTCATCGAAAGCAATAATTTTCACAAATAAGTCGGGAATTGGAATTACCAGGGAGGAGTTGAAAATAGTCTTATCGGATCAATGTTCCGCGATTGCACCAGAATAAAGTATCTGGAAAACAGCTGTAAGCTAGCGAAAACAGAGATGAGCTAGCCGGGAAAAAACAACCAACTAAAAACCAAGGATGAAAAACTTACAACCGTTAATTGAAAGGAGGAAGGGAATATGGTGGCGATTTCTCGACGTGGAGATGGCGATGACAAAGCCAGTGACAGCGACAGCAGTAAGAACGGTGGTGATGGCAGTGAGGAAGACGCCTACGGCAGTGAGGACGACGGCGACAATGAACGGCAGGTGAGGACGACGCCCAACCTCTCGATCCTGTCGTCGACCACGACGCACCCGGGTTACGATCCCTCGACCAGCCCGATACACCCCTTTCCCTTCCCTTCCAAACCCACGACGAGAGTAACCCTTTTCTCGTGATTCAAGAAAACTTATTCCCTTAAACGTGTTTATTTAAACTTGGACACCCTTTTTCATGGAAACACTCCAAACAAAAAAACTCATCTTCTTCATTCCCAACTCTGCCAACTTGCTTTGAAAAATAAATATTTTACAAAAAGAAAAAAGTCTCGCCAAGTCCACTCACCCAACCCACTGCCTCTCCTCCTCGGCGGCGTCACCGGCGGCGGCGGCGCTGCGGTGGTGGCACTCGCCGGGAACAATGGCAGCTCCCCGACTGGCCCAACTCACCATCACCCTCCTATTCCTCGCCGTCCTCGTCTCCTACCTCCCCTACTCCACCTCCGCCGCCAACGTCACCGAAGTCCTCGCCGCCCACCCCGACCTCTCCGATTTCTCACGCCTCCTCTCTGAGACCTCCGTGGCCGCCGACCTCACTGGCCGCTACTCCCTCACCCTCCTCGCCGTCCCCAACCAGTACCTCCGCTCCTACCTCGCCGCCTTCCCCTCCGCCGACCACTCCCCCGTCCTCCCCGACGTCCTCCGCTACCACGTCCTCCTCCAGTTTCTCTCCTGGACCGACCTCCGCCGCCTACCCCCCTCCGGCCGCCTCGTCACCACCCTGCTCCAAACCACCGGCCGGGCCCACTCAGACCTCGGCGCCGTCAACCTCACCGCCGACACCTCCGGCGTCACCGCTCGCTCCCTCTCCAAATACCCGCCTTCCAACGCCTCCTTACTCTCGCTAGCCGCCTCCCTCCCATACAACCTCTCCATCTTCGCCGTCGACTCGTTGCTCCTGCCCTACGGTTTCGACCTCGCTGCCTCCTCATCCTCGTCGTCGTCCCAGCCGCCGTCGCCGTGGCTCAACATCACGAGCATCCTCCTCGGCGGGCAAAATTTCAACGTCGCCGCCGCAATGCTCGCCGCTTCCGGCGCCGTCGAGGAGTTCGAGGCCGACGAGCACGGCGCCGGCATCACCATCTTCGCCCCCACCGACGCCGCCTTCGCTGATCTGCCTCCTAATCAGAGCCTTCAATCGTTGTCCGCGGATCGGAAGCTGGTGGTGCTCAAGTTCCATGTCCTCCACTCCTACTACCCGCTTGGTTCGTTGGAGTCCATCGTCAACCCTGTGCAGCCGACGCTGGCCACCGAGGACAGCGGCGCCGGCACATTCACTCTCAACATCACCCGGGTGAACGGATTTGTGGCGATTGATACCGGATTGGTGCAGGCAGCCATTACCCAGACGGTGTTCGATCAAAATCCCGTATCAGTTTTCGCCGTCTCCAAGGTCCTTCTCCCTAAGGAGCTGTTTGGGCAGGGTGGAGGTTCGCCGCCGGCGGCAAATCTATCGTTAGCATCGCCGCCGGCAGAGACGGGGATGGCGCCGGCGCCGGCTCCGGCGAGCTGGGCGGCGCCGCCGTTGCCAGAGGCGCCGCTTAGGGAGATCAGATCGAACCAGAGCAATGGCGGTGGAAGGGGGAGGTGGGAGGTGGCAAGGGTTGCCGGCGGCCTGCTATGTACAGCATTGTATGTATTGGTATGAAATTCTCTGTCAATGTTCATTCCTTTTTTTTGGCTTCTGTTTTGTGGGTTCTTGTTCTCGCGGAGGCAACCAATTGCATTCAATTGGGCTGCAAAGCAGCCATTTTTTCCCTTGCTAATTTAGTTAGTCAACTGTGGTGAATAAGCATTTTCAATTATTTGTGAATTTTTCCACGGATAAGTGAATTGTTGGTATTGATCAAACAGAGATATATGTTACAATCTTAGTTCCTGTTTTGGTTCTTCTCCATGGCTTATATGTATACCGCCGCATCGATGGTGGATCGATGAATTGGTTTTGTTTTATAGATATGTGTATCTTTCTTTTTCCTGGAAAAAAGAGCTTAGAAGGTTTGTTCTCCTTCTCTGTTTTGGCATCTACTTGTTCAATCTTTGAGGCACTCTACTGAAACTTGCTACTGATTGTTTGACATAATTGCTGTTATAAGAAAGACTGTTGGCCTTTCTTCCCCCTTTATCTGCCCACTGCAAGAACTAACAAACAACAGTTATTTGCCACTCAAGACATACAGAAAAGAAGGTTGGAAAACTGCATTACATCAGGTTTGTTGTCTACCACCATGCTTACTGTTATCCAAATTTGAACAGATATCTTACAGAACAACCATTTTCTTTACTTGGTTAGGCAAACAGGGAAGCTTCTTAACAGTGTCTGAGGTTAACCTAAAACAGCTA
This sequence comes from Piper betle, assembly GCA_033002965.1. Lineage (NCBI taxonomy): Eukaryota > Viridiplantae > Streptophyta > Magnoliopsida > Piperales > Piperaceae > Piper > Piper betle. The sequence continues at coordinate 83,527 of JAURVB010009602.1, read as the reverse complement.
ACATTCATAGGTTTTGGGAGAAGATGAGATCAAGATAAGGAAGAGTTTTTTTCCTACTCTGCCAGCTCTTCTGGGGCCACCATTTTTCGGATGCAGTAATGAAAATTTTGGAGTTTGGACTTTATAACATAGCCAAAAGAGGATTTTGTTGATGAAAGAGGTAAGCACTGTCGATTGAGGCCTGTGCCATCATTGGAGCTTCATGGGACCTCTTCTTCTTCTTGTCGCCACAGTTTGATTCCCAAATGTGAACGTCACGGGTGAGTGTTAAGGAAAGATGATAAACACAAAACAAACTCCCCCATTTGTTTTAACATGGAAAGTTCACATGTTGGCCATGCATTATACTGTGAGTGAGAGAAGTGCTCATATTAGGTTATTAGATTCTTTCTGGTAAGACGGCCATGTTCCATGGGAGCTGTTTATGGAGAGCCGACAGAGTTGTCTCCATCGGAACCGGAGATTGCAAGCACAATTGATAAGCGTTGGTTGCCATGGCCGTTGTGCCTGTGTCAGGCAACTGGGTACACCAGGTGAGCTGTGAATGGAGCTAACTAGTAACAGCTTCTTGCCTGGTTGGTAAGCAAGAGTGGATTTGCATTCCAGGAGTCGATATTGATGATAGGATGGTCGGTTGGACTGATGAATGATTGCATTCCAAGTAGGGAATAAAGGAAATATCTCGGTGTACGGTGCGTTTGAGGTCAATTATGGTTGTGTGAATACTGAATACAAATACTGCGTGATAAGTATATTATCAATGATGGGCTAAATAATCAAAAACAATGTTCCACCCCACACCCCCGTCAACCGTGAATGAATAGGCATTATCCACCCCTTTTTCATGAATTTGTGATCGTGTAGCCTTCTTTTTTGTAAATTTTTAAGATTATTAATTTTATGAAGCATATGCTGTGCATCTAATTCACCATTTTTATATCTAATAATCGACCCTTACTGTATTTATTTTTGCAAATATATTGTTGACTATCTTTCTTTAATTTTTGAAGAATAATTTGATTTACTTTGTTTTGCTGCAAAATTCTTTCGGTTTTATTCTAAGATAGGGGAATTCGAATTTGGGTCCTACTTCAAAACCTTATTTTGATCTTGCGTGTCGGGTTGAGTTTGGCTGGCAAAACTTACACAAATCCAGCCCGTTGGCGTCCCTTCGTGGAGCTACAGTGTTATTATTAGATGTAGATTAAAAGACACAAGGCAACATTTAACCAGGTTTTGCCCAAGCGAACATTTTACCAGTTGGATTGTCAAAATATGCATAAGATCTTTTAATCTGAACTTGTGTCATCGTTTTAGAGAAAATGATATCTTTAACATGGACAGCAGGGCTGGTTTAAAATATCTAGAATGCTTCCAAAATCCAAAGTAAAAGACAAACTGAAAAAATGAAGAGGAAACTTTGTGAATGGGATATTAAATTAAAGAGCCCACAAGTTCATGACGTTCGAAAGAGCCTTCGGCTTTGGGTTGGCATAGATATTGAAAGATCAGAACTCTAATACTAAAACACAAAATGATTAAAAAAGTTTAATCCATCTTAATTTAAAAACGATCGTGAAATATAAATAAATTATACTTTATATATTAGTCGAGAGATGTAAGTATATCTCTAGTAAAATAATAATTAGGATATTAACAAATTTGTAACCATGGAGAACTAATCAAACTATGTATAAGATAAGAATAAAACAAGAGTAAGGGAAGAATTAAAATAGTGTGCATACAAATTTTATAAGAGGTTCTCAACTAATACATCCTATTTTATACATCTTCATGCCCTACAATTTGACAAGGCACTGTTCTATATTTTACTATGGCCAAAGGGGGGTTATTGAGAATCGGTGAATTAGAACGGCAGAAAAAGAAGCACCGATAATCCATTTAAGGGGTTATTGAGATTTTGTTACGTATGGAAAATCGTATTCTATGGTGGGAGGTACGATTCTCCCACCCTGGGGATGAGAATCCAAATCGCTGGCCGCGTGTCGGGCAATCGACAATCACCTCCTCTCCTCCGCCCCTCTCCCTCATCCTCCGATCCTCTCGCCGCCTTCTTCTCTTCACCGATTGCAGATATGTCGTCACGGCTGTCTATTTGCGTCTCCATCACCACCGCTCCTCTCCCTTCACTGGTTGCCGCTCGTCCCTTCGCTACTTCAAGTCGTCGCTTTGGACAACAAACCCAGCTGTTTCAATTACTTTCAGTATTTTGACATAAATTGGAAGAGAGTGGGTTCAAGTTTTTCTAATTTCCATTTGCATGTCTTTAGTTTCAGGTTGGTTGGAATTGATGGCTTACAATTTATTTTTTTCCATCATGTTATCCAACCATCATTGCTGATTTTTTTATTAATAATCAGTACAGTGTTTTATTCTAAGGTAATTCATCTCGGGCCTTTCCGACTTCAACCAAATTTTAATATTATTGTAGGGTTTTTGAGCCTAAAAAGAATTTGTAATAGGTGTCACGAGTTTCTCTTAATTTAAAAATTAACTTAAAAAATATAATTTTTCATTAATTTATATACAGTCACTATTATTATCTACGACTGATATAGGATAAATTTAATAACTCTCGTTTACACATCGGGCATTTCTGAAAAATACTATTGTCTGACAAACTAAACTCTCTTCAAAATCTCTTAAGATCATAATTTAATTCTGATATTATAAGTTAGCTCTGATACCACTTCTTAGGCCTTTAGTCCCCCAAAAGGCCCCTTAAAATCTCTCTCTCTCATGCTATTTTTTAGGCCTTTAGACCTTTGGTCTCCCAAAAGGCCCCTTAAAATTTCCTAAGATCGTAACCTATTTTTGATATTACTTTTAGGCCTTTAGTCTCCTAAAAGGCCCTTCAAAATCTCCTCGTAATTGGGCTCTGGTCCCCCAAAAGGCCCTTTAAAATCTCTCAAGATCGTAATCGGGCTTTGATACTATTTCTTAGGCCTTTGGTCCTTTAAAAAGCCCTCAACAAAGCTTTGACGGGTTCGAACCTCCAAAAAGACTTATAAATTGTCACAGAAAATATCACGGGTCTCTCTTAATCTAAAAATTAATTTAAAGAATAAAATTCTCATTAACCTAAATACAATTCACTAATATTATCCGCGACCAATATAAGATAAATGTAATAATTCTTAAATCGAGAAAAAAAATTATAAAAAACAAATCTGCCGGTGGCTCATTTTACACTTTCATGTATTTGGGTAGTAGATAGCAGTGTAGATGCATGACGGGGTTGTTTTTCGTATGTGCTTGTCATCAAGTCTTGATCAGAACATATGTCAATATGACATCCTATCGAATCTGTATTGTTTTGTTTTGTTTTTTTCCTTGAAAAAAATATCTGCTGGACTCATTGTGTTCTCATTGTCCAGGAAATTGGCATTATAGGTTGGCATTAATCTGTGGAATAGGATATTTATTCTTCTCTCTTTTCTTTTACATATTGCTGAAACCTCTTCTTGTCATAGGTTTGTTAGTTTCTTGTTTGCTTAGTTAGGGAATTCACTCCACGTGTATATCAAATCCTCTTTATACATCATTGTTCCTCGCAAAATACTATTCCCAAGAAAAATTATATTTCAAGTGTAAGTATTAAACTGCAAGCGGAGGATGTATGAATTCTTTATGATTATACTTTGGATGTACCTCTAAAACAATGAAATAAGACACACTTCATGTTCTACATATGTCTTTGAGTAACTTATATGTCTTAGTTACTCTACATATGCTTTTTTCATGACCATTTTCATTTTTTCCCCAATTTGTGTATATAACACCTTCCATTTCTAGTTTATCGTGTTAAGATATTTTTGTTCTCTAATTCATGTGAAGAGGCATGATTTGGTAGCTAATGTGTTTGTCAATTTGACCATCAGTGAGTATTTGTCTTGTAACGTTTATCACATTCGTTTGGCTTGTAGTATGATAAATTTCTGTGACGTAACTTATATGTATGAATATGTGAATGTAAGGTAATTATTTTATGTCGGACAATGAATCTAGTGAGGAGGAATTTCATGCGCTTGGTATTGTTATAGAATATATAAGAAGGCGGATTTTGAGCCAACTTGTGTGAGAAAAGAGATAAACTGCTATGGTACATGACGGGTCTTCGATAGGACCTACGAGATAAGCTCAGTAGATCTCACTTCTTTTCAGTAGATGAGGTTGTGCCCACCTTATGTATGCTTCTCATCGACGTACTTTTAGTCAAAGCACCCGACCTCAATCCACACCTATGGGGCCCTTCTTCATCCATTGTTGCTCCCTCATCCGGTAGTAAATTTGGGTTCTCTTCATTTTCTTGACCAGTTCTCATTCTGGTTTTAGGGCGCCCCAGGTATTGACTCATAAAGATGAAGATGATCTTAGAGACGAATGTGGTTTGTCTCTTTGCCTCTCTTCCTCACTCCTAAATAGTCCGAGGAAGATTGGAGGCGCCGTACTATCTTCTTCACTACTTGTTCTATTCTGTAAATCTACCAAGTTGATTATTGACCCACCCTGCTGCTGGTGAGAACCTTGTTTTTGACAAGGTTGTGTCTACCCTACACTTGAAGATGGTTGATCATCCACCTACATATAAATTAGCATGACTTACAAATGCCACTATTGTGAAGGTTACCATGCAATGTTAAGTTCCTTGGGTTCTAGGTAGTTCAAGGCTACGGTTCTTTGTGATGTTGTTGTTATGAATGCATGTCATCTTCTTCTTGGTCGTCCTCAGTAATTTGATAGCAAAGTCATTTGGGATGGACAAACTAATGTTTATACTATTCTCTACAACAAGCGAGTTCACTTTGTACCTTAACACTCAATGCATCCTCCGAATACTACTTTTATTTGTCTTCCTTTGGGTAACTTTAAAGCTGAAGTTGAAGAAGAGGGTGGTGTTTGTTTTGCCCTTGTGTCCACCGGTCATATTGAGATGCCTTCAGATTTTCCTTCTTTGTCTCCTAGGCAACTTTTGGATGAGTTTGATGATGTTCTTGTTGAAGAATTACCACCTGATCTTCCTCCTATGCATATCATCCAACACCAGATTGATCTTTTTTCCAGATGTGGCTACTCCTAATCGGCCACATTATCAGATGTCTCTGGATCAACATGCTGAGCTTCGTTGTCGAGTTGAAGAGCTCCTTGAACATGGTTATGTAGGTGAAACCACAAGTCCATGAGCTGTTTCAGCCTTACTTGTTCCAAAGAAGGATGGTTCACGGCGTAAGTGTGTTGATAGTTGTGCTGTGAATAAAATAATTGTGCGCCATAGTTTTCCTATTCCTCGTTTGGACGACATAGTTTTCCTATTCCTCGTTTGGACGACATGCTTGATAATTTAAGTGGTTCTACTAAATTTATAGAATTGATTTGAAATGTGGTTAGCACTAGATTTGCATCAAGCCAAGAGATGAGTGGGAAAACGCAGACTTTGTAAAGGCTTATATGAGTGGCTTGCTATGCCTTTTGACCTCTCCAATGCTCCTAATAACTTCACGAGGGTTATGAACGAAACATTGTGTCCCTATATTGGCAAGTTTATGGTTGTGTATTTCGACGACGTTCTTGTGTATAGTCAAGATTATACGTCCCACTACTATTTCAAGATGAGAGTAAAATGTCCAGTGAAGGACTTGAGCAAGGTGAGAGTAAAATCAAGGCAATCCAAGATCAAAAGACTCCAACTAGTATTTTTCTAATTCACTTTTTTCATGGTTTACCCGGTTTCTATTGACGTTTTATAAGGAATTTTAGCTCTATTATGCCTTCATAGGTTACTAGATATGAACGTGACATGGTGGCTTGGTGTGAGACAAAAATGATAGACTCTATTAAGTAATTAATTAGTTAAATTTGGTTGATTATTTTTGTTATATATATTATTACTAGTGGAATTTGGTACAATTCATGAGAGTTAAGATTATTATATTAGTCAAGACGTATTATATTATTTTTTTGCTTATTACTTGATTATTATATATTACTTTGGACAATTTATTTGTAGTTGGAATAATTTATATTTTCGTACAATATGAAGATATATTAATTATTTAAGTGCTATTAAATAATTGTTGTTTATTGCATGCTTGTTGTATTTTTAATTATTCCATGTCATCGTTTTTAATTTATGGGTTTGGGTTTCAAACCAAAAATGGCTTCCAGTTCGGTTGAAAATTCGGGCAAGTCGTCACATTATTTGCAGTGAAATTTTCTTTCTTCCGATCTCATAGGCATTAGAGACAGAATTAGGTGATTTTTCACATCATTAGTAGTGAAATTTTCTTTCTTCCAACCTCACAGGCATTTAAGACAGTAACGTTATGAAATCTGGTTCAATTTTCTCAGCGAGAATAACATAAAAAATGTCAACGAAAAACACAATGATCATATTAATTAACAATGTTTGATAAATTATTGTTCTTTTAAATTACTAGATCAAGATTTCAGTAAGGTCATGTTTGGTTCGCATGAAATAGATATAAATTACATGAAATGGCTAACATTATTTAAAGTAGTACACATGTGATGTACTTGTAAGAAAAATTGATATATACATGTTGTATTTGTATTAAAATTAATCTATAATTATCATCAAGTGGCTCTCCCATGTATAAAAAAGTTTACCTCTTTTTTTCAATCTCTTGAAATAAGAAAAGGAAGGGAAAATAATTACACATGGGAGAGCATATAGATGACCCTTTAAAATTAATCATAATTATTTTATATTCCTATTTAGATGTAATCATAATTAATTTAAAAATAAATTGATTTGTTTATTACTGTTTCATATATAAAAAGATATTAAATATATATATACTTTTAATAAGGTTGGCTATTTTAAGATTTTCTATCACTTACGCTAGTTTCATATCAACCAAGCCGGCTCTAAAATTATCATAGAATTACGTCTCAAGTTTATGCAAAAATCTCTTCGCTTATTGCTTTAATATGCGTATTAGACCAGTAATAAGTTATGAGAGGTAGGCTTGCAGCCGGCTGGTATTATCAAACATCTAAATAAAATTGTTGTTACAGTGTGCAATAATGCAAATAACTAGAGGCTCCTAAGAAAGAATGAATTAGAAACGATGCCCTTTTTCACCATCCTCATTTTGCCTCAAGAGTTTCAAAGCCAATGAACTCAGACAAATCTAATTGCTTCGGCCAGATTTGGCTAAAAGGATAAGCTGGGTGCAGCCACATCTTCCCGTGCATTGAGCGACTGGCCCAATTTACCCAACCAATGGTGTTCATGTTTTTTTTTAAAAAAAAAGTTTAACACCTACCAAATCTAAACTCAACCCTAAATCTTAACCTTTCACTCGAGTTAGATTTTTTATTTTTTATTTCTTATTCTAGAAGAATAAAAAGTAAAAATAAATTAAAGATAAGCTTGAATTAGACTTGAATTCGGACCAGAGTACTAAAAATTTGACTCGAACACAAAAATAAACTAGTTTGAGCATGAAGACCACTTCAATCATACATATTATTCGCAGAAAGGCAGTGGCCCATAAAGATGATTGCGTTACGGAAGAAAGCAGCATCCGTGCTCCATTATAACTGCCACGCATCCACATGATTGTACCACACACGGCCCCTTGCTCACAAAATTCAAACTCATTCAATTTTCCATGCACCTTTTAACATCTTATATTATGGGACCAACGCTGGCAACACAGCAGCCAAAAATATGCCACTATTTGTCACACTCGTACCTTCTTCCCAAAAAATGATCATATACATATAGCCCACGTTGATTGAATCCTTTTCGCCATTGAAGAAAGCTTTTCGTGCTCTACCTGGCCAATTCCAGACGCGTATATGATGAAGTTGCTGAAGTTTTAATGGAGTGTGACTAAATCAAGCTCCCATCTAAAAAATGGCAAATCTACCCACCATAATTTGGTCCTTTTTCTTCTTGTAACTATATATAACTTATATAACTAAGTACACACAAAAAGCTTCTTCAATTTCAGACGTTCAATCAAGGTTTATCAATCCAATCAGGACCATCTGAAACTCCTCCAGAACCTCGGCCAGTCATCCTTCCCAGCGAGCCAAGGGCTGATATCCCTTTGAAACTGCTGCTTCCCTCCGAAAAATTTCTGGACCTTCTTGATTTTTTTAGCTTCATGGTGCTGCCATCTTCTTCTCCGATGTCGCGTTTGATTTTAGCAACCACGAATTGCCCTATGTTGGATCGACAAAATGGGCAAACTGGGCCTATTAAGCTCGCCGTAGAAGGATTGGGCTTGTTGTGGCAGCACAATGCCAATGTGCAATGCGCACACATTTGGTGACCACAGTCTCGAACTTCAATTGTGCATACTTGCTCAAAGCAGATGCAACAGAGCTCCGAGTCGCTAACCTGCATTTTTTATAGTTTATAGCACTCAGTTACTGATACATTCAATCAACATATATTCTCACTTGAAGATAATTTACAACATTGATTCAAGTAGGTGTAAAAGTTATAACCTCATCTATATCGGCATCAAGTCCAGTGTCAGCACTGCCCTCAGAATGGGAAGGAGATGGCAAAGAGTAGCCTTTCAAAATGTTCTTCTCCCTCTCTCTGTTAGCATCCAAAAGAGCCTTCTCTAGTAGGACCTTTGCTTCGGGATTGAGCTTGCTTAAGATCTTGAGAGGTGACGGCCAAACAAGAGGCTCGGCGGAAGAAGGATTCAGCAAGGCCGCACAAGTGCCATGTTTGTGCTGTAGCGCAACAATGTATGGTATTCTCCTGCAAAATTTGAATCATCTTGAGAATGAGATTTGCAAACCTCAGTGATTAATCAGATGTGAAAAAAACTTCATTTCAAAATCTAACTAGAGCATTTTGTAAAATCCCAGTGAATAAAATGCATGGATATCCACATAGTTAACCAGTTATTCAGCACAATCACGGAAGCAAGCAACAAACCAAAAATTCTGAACAGTTAGAAATTATAATGACCTAAGGCAAAAAGACTTGGAGTTGCTTCATTTTCATGCATAAATAAAGCATAACGGGGAAACGTAGCAGCCGTTTATGACAGGCTAAGCAATCACTGTAATCATAATCTCTGGTTTTGTAAGAAACATGGAATCGTTAGAAAGTGAAAAGATCCACCAAAATAAAACATAAGCATCTTACTTGATGATACATCTGAAACAAACTATGTGATCATGCAATGGAGACTAAAAAGATTAAATCCTCATATTCCGAATATGCCAGAATCCTATCTTACAAATGAAAAATCTGACGGGAAGATGAAAAAGAAAGATACCCAGATGAATCCCTCTGACGGCGATCTGCCCCCCAAGCCAACAACTCCCTAACACAATCCAGAGAGCCACCACGAGCAGCTAAGTGAAGAGGAGTGCTCCCTGCACATCTGAGAGCATAACTCTCTCTCAGTCCAAACAATTGAATCATTCTTAACAACGCATTTCAACAACAAAATGTTGAAAAATACAATCTTTACCCAAAACTACCAGTTGAAGCACACACAAGAGCTCCACTATCCAGAAGGACATGAACACATTCGGCCTGTTTCTGTCTTGCAGCCAAGTGCAAAGGAGTGGCTCCATTACCATCTCTGATGTTCACAAACCGAGAAAATCCCCTTCCATTACAAGAGAACAGTAGCTATTACCATCTAAGTAACTATATGTTTTAAACAAAGTGGGGAGACGAACAGACCATGAATCTGCAACAGGAGTTGAATGGGCGGTATCGAGAATGGCTTGAAGACAATCCGGGTGGCCGTAGTATGCCGCATAGTGCAAACAAGTTCGCCCATTCAATGAATCAAACAGCAAAATCTGAGATCACATAGAAAACAAGATAAATAAGATAAGAAGTTCTAACTGCAACAATTAATCAGATATATCAAGAAGCATACATTGGCACCAAATTGAAGGAGTTTCTGGACGCAAGCGATCTTCCCGTACATTGCAGCAAGCATCAACGGAGTCTAAACAAATCAACCAAGAGAATATGAACATAGGCACCAATCCGAGAATAAAAAAGGAAATAAACAACTTTCTGCACCTGCTTGTGGCGATTCATCACATCCGGATTCACACGCTTGTCCAAGATCAGAGACAAAACCTGCCACCCACAAACAAAACCCATCACCAAATTAACAGAAACCAGAACAAATCAAAAACCGTCCGCAAAACTCTTCAAAACCAAAAACCCACCTCTGTTCTTCCATTAGCAGCGGCTACATGCAAAGGAGAAAGTCGCTCATAGACAGTGGCAAGATGAATGGCAAGTGGGTCGTTCTCAAGAACAGCCACCACCTCTGCCATGTCCCCAGCCGCAACAGCTTCAAAGATGTCATTCTCCTGGCCAGCAGAGCAGCTCAACTCCTGCCCCATAAGCAGGGGAGGGTGGCCTGGAGTGTCACCTGACTCAGAACCAGCAAAGGTTACGAGCAGGTTGTGATTTTGAGTGAGGGAGAAGAAGGTGAAGAGGAGTTAGAGAGATGAAAAGACTGGTGGAACAAATAATCAACTCTTCGGCTTATGCTCTCGAGTCAGATATATTTCACTTTTCTTTTTTATTTTTATTGCCACTAGTCCTTCAGGTTTCTAGCATCCAATCCAATATAATACAAAATACAAAGTAAACTATACAACACAAATTGTTTTCTGTTTGGCCATTAAAAAGTCACCTCCAAAATCTGAGGTTTTCCACACGTACTTTGAACTCGGTAGATTCTTCAGGGCAGCCTTAAATGGGAGTCTCCTAAGTTACCGGTCATTCATGGCAATCTCATCCATTGATCCAAATCGATGGGAAACCAAAAAAATCAACGACAAACCGATCTTCATTATATGTTTGTCAATCAAAGAAGCGACACAAATAAGCGCGCGCGCACAGGAGGAAAAAGCAAAGAAAAGGACGAATTGCTGGTTGTGTTATCAGTTAATTTATGTTTTGATTTATCAGTGGGTCGAGTTTGTTCATCCGACTTGTGCATTTGATTCACGCTTAAATATTCTATTTTGAAACGTTATTTGGTGTCGGTGACAGGAATGAAATGGCTTTTCATACGAAAGATACAGATGTTGTGAAATGTCAAATCTGGTTTTTTTAGTTAAAACATTGCTCGTTCGTGTGAAGGAGATTTGTCTGAGGAGGCCTCAACCATCAAGACGCGCTTAATATCATGCGTTACTTAGACCAACAAACACAATATCAAAATGCAGAAAGACGGGAAATAATCATACGACTTAATGAACGAAATTTAATTACAAAAGTTATCCATTTATTATTCTATTCGAGTGGGCCAAAAAAAGCACCATTTTTTTCTTATTGGAGAGGGATCAAGTGACCATGCATGCAGGTAAGGGAGTAAATCGTTCCATAGATTTACCAGTTGATATTATCACCTGCCAAAGACAGGCGATTGGATCCCGCGCTTGATGTCTGTTGAAGGTTCAGACATTTGCTTGCTTGGCCTATGCATTTGTCTTGCATCCCTATGTTCTTCATCCGACCAATCTCTCTACCTTATTATTTATTATATTTCCTCTATTTTTTTGTACCGATTAAGTTGGACGTGTCTAGCTAGATAGATTAGTTCACTGTAAGCGCCCCTCCATTGGCATACTAATCCTGCACTTTATTATTTTAAAGAAGTATTTATTCGTGTGTATTTCATTTTCTATCGTCCATCGTCAACAATATTCATTTCCGTGACAAGAAGTGTCTATAATTTCCTGCGAAGTGTGATTAATTAATTAGATTGGTAGCTAGCCTGCCTAAGACATTCTTAATTGCGCACTTCTTTTCCCCATTTTCCAGGATCCATCCAGCCAACTTTGACAAGACGCACACAAATTCAATCGGCTCCCACTTATGGTAATTAGTAATTTACATACAAACTTCTTCCTACTAATTAGTAATTACAAGGTACAAGCAAGGATCTGAAAGAGTTTGATCATCAAGAATTCAACCAAATACAAGAGCTGTGCAAGGCAAACATTTTAATATTTTGATCAGGACACGAAGCTGAGTTGAATAATGAGTTTTATCAAACACTAATCAAGAATAGCAATTGGGTTTCTAATCTCTTACTTTTGTTGCATCACCGGTTTGATTGCTAGTTGCTAGGTGTAGTGGCCCAGGACGCTTTTTAAATCAGGGTGGGCCCGAGAGACCGATCTTACCTTTCAACACTTGCCTCAAATACGCAAACGGGTCTTTATTTCTTGTTGATGAGTGGGCAAGAAGTGGGACCATCTCACCAGCTTCGTCCTTAACAATCATCAAGTTAAATTTTAAGTTATTAAATATAAAATATATTGCAAAATCAAAAAGAGGGTTTCTTACGTCTATTTTAAATTTATTGGGGGTGGAAAACCAAAATTCACATTATTTTTTTAATTCAAAATATTAATTAGTAAAGAAAACTACCCATTATTAGTGGTAGATCTAACTGATTATTGTCAAAAAGATCAAAATTGGTTAGGGTGATCGACGAGGGTCTTACCGACAATGGTAACATCGTTTGAGGGACTCAATAAACAAAGGCTGAAAATATTTGCACCTTCTTTTGTAATTTCTAAAAGGATATTGTGGCCTTCAAATGTTTTTTTGGAAATTTATTTTTTTAACGCTAATCCTAATATCTAATTAAAATTTGATAGACGCCATCTGTTGCCATGTTTGTCACATGAATTTTGTTGCCTTAGGAAAAGGGTTCAAAGGTGGGTGGTACGAATGCCGCCTTAATTTTATATATAGATAGATATATATATATACTCAGTAAAGGGTTGTTTCCATGGGTCAGGCTAGAGAAGATATTTTCAATTTAAAAATTACAAAATCACATTTCAAACAAATCTAGGTGGCTTTCAATTGGTTAGGACAAAAATAGTTCGGTGGATTTCATTTGATAGCCAGCCTTGACAGCGATATTACCTGGTAAAAGAAAAAAACCTTCACACTCTGAGCAAATTCATCACCAATCTTTGACACAAGCTAAATAATCGCCCTCCACATTCATATAATTTCCACTATTGCTACCTCTTTGAAGTTGAGGAATTAAATAGTAATAATAATTATTATTATTATTACTATTATTATTATTATTATAGAAAACTAGCAAGGGTTTATTCATGACCCAACAAATTTGTTGGGTCCTGACCACGGTGGGTAACACAAGGCTAGCGAGTGAGACACGGATCATGCTGCCAAGAACGGGACACCAGCAATCCAAAAGAATGAAGCAGCATTTTCTGCACGCCACTTGCTGGACATTGTGCTCGAGAGAATGAAAATGGCTTTGGTCTGTGGAGAGGATTTTTTTTAAAAAAAAGTAATTATTATTATCAAAGTTAAGATTGCTTAATTATATATATATATGATAAATTATTGCTTAATTATAATTAAAATCATTCACTTGAAAAAATCAATTCCAACAATCAAAACCATTTATGCTTTTTTTTGTCAATTAGTTGATTTTAGTTCTCATAAGTGAGTATTAATTTGAACATAGGTTTAATTATGCCAGTGGCTAATTTAAGTTAAATTGGGTCCATCGTTGATGACCGCATTTGAGAATGTTGGATGCCTTGGTGGTTGCGGTATCGGACTATACACCAGAAGGCCCGTTGAGATTGAATTTTCTCCTACGATCCCCATCGCATTCTAAAAGCGCGGGAGTTTGAACTCTTCTCCTCCAAAGGAGGAAAGAGCTTACCCGGACGTTGAAATCCCTCGCTCGAAGGAACTTGAGCAACACCATGTGGCTTCACTCGTCAAGCCACTATATCTCTATCACCTCTACCACCGTCAGTACCATATTTGGTTTCGGCGGCTCTGGTAGTGGTGACATCTCAACGATGGCGCGCTCTTTCATCTTCGTGTCGTAGTCGTCGATGACTACGAGGCAACAAAGATCTCCTCAATCGCCTCTTCCACCTTTGTGTCGGAGTCATCGATGACTGCGAGGCCGTCGGAACGATGACCACCACCACTGCTTCCACTCTTTTCGTCTCTTCTGACTTCGGCGATTAGTTCGCCACCACTGACGCCTTCGGCAGCTCCTCAATGCCACCTTTGTGGTCATCGACGGCTCGTCCACCACCCCTTTGGTTGCCTCAGTCGGCTCCTCCAGCGGCACTTCGGTTTCCTTAGTCGGCTCCTCTGCCTTGAGTAGCCATGAGTTCACACGAGCGTCACCAAATCGACTTGCCTATTTTACTTTTTAGCGGTTTTTCTTGTTTGTGAAGATGAAATAAATTTGCAGGGCAAGGTAAATAGGATTGAGAGGCCAACTACTATACTCTAAAGTTTCAAAGAATGTGATATGTCTGTAAGATACCAAAGATTGGATGAATAGAAAAACTCTCAGCTTCTCTTTTTTATGACAATATTTGTCATTCCATCAACTTCATTAAACCAAAATGTTTAAACCAAAAAGCAAGGATATTTTGCCTACATGTTTGTTGAACTGGCAGATGTGTTTGTTAAAGTGCAGCTGGCTATGTATAAAATTTCTCCAAGGGAGCATTGGGGGGAAAAAAGTTGGGATGTGGATCAAACTATCAGTGATGGACTGCTTTAGGCAACGAAGACGATGATTATCTGTTTCTGGAAGAAGAAAATGATAAAATAGGAATAAAAAACTCAATGATGTGTTGGTTAATAGCCTTAGATTATCCAACGGCATAGACAACATACCGCACTTTAAATATGCGGTGCGTGCGTTTGTAGGTGAAAACTCTTCGGCCCATTGATATTTGGATCCTACCATGAATTTATCAACTCCTTGGTCTTGGAGACGTATTTATCCAATTGAAGCACAGTTTAAGGTAAAACAAGAAGACAAAAATTTAACCATTTCTTAGAACCGATCTAATTAAAAAATATCATAAATCGACTCCTGATGTAATAAAATTATAATTATAATTAAATGATTAACTATAATTAAAAACAATTATTAACAGTAACCATGTTATTTTTTATTTAAAAGTATTCACTTAGAGGATATATATATATATATATATATATATAGTGGTTTATTTAAATTGGTTCTTTTACACTAAAAACGGGCATTTACTCGTTGAATTACCCACTTATAACAAAAGCTACCTATTTTGCACAACACCAATTACTTGTTGGATTATATAATTGCGTGGATGAGGTCTTTTCAAATTGTATAACCCCCTTATGGAATGGGTTTAAGACATTGAGTTTGATTTTTCCTTAATTTTTGTTTGGTGTTTAGAAAAAAAATTATCATAAATAGTCACGTCTCAAACTTTTCTATCAATCATGATATGAGCTCAAAATATTATATAAAACAGCCAGATCCCAATTTTTGTACGCTTTATAGCCATTTCATTTTTGAACCTTTTATATTTGAGCATCTTTAAATAAGCTAATGAAAAATAAAAATATCTTTTATCCGATGAGTATTTTCATTTGATAAATTTATGTCTTGGTTTAAAAGATGACTGCTTGCGTACGATATTATAAATTTATGATTATGGATATTTAAAAAAACTCAAAGATTATTATGGCTACTACTTATGAAAACAGGCAGTGACTCGAACATTTTTAATATTTTATAAAAAAAAGGCTCAAGGAGAGTATTTGTGGGGCCCAAATCCTAAATAATCAGGCTCGTCGGTCGGCGAACTCCGACGACGATCGACCTTGAATGTATGGGGGTTTGACGATTGTTGGTAAGCATAGATGCATACACATATCTCTCCGCCGATAAACGCCTTCCTCGATCCCCCAATCCACGCACGTACATGCAGGCATTTGTTTTTAATCTTTTCTGAAAGACTTTGGACGTCATTACAGGCCAAGATTCATCGTATTCCAACTTGTCGTGTGTAAATTTTCATGTTAAAAAATCATAGTTTTCCCGCGCTATATTAACTTGGTCAAATAGTTTGAAACTTGGCCTACATTTATGCTGTGCAGGTGGAAGAGAAGATACGACGACGGTGAAGCCACCCATTTCAGGACCCAACGCGGCATCCACTAATTAGTTTTCCATTCATTCTGCGGTGCCCGAGGTATTGCTACCGAGCGCAATTGCTTTTTGGTGAGTTTCCTTTTACTTATTGCACAGACTTGTTTTGAATTCGTTCCCCATCGCTTTGCAGTCAACTTCTAGCCTTAAAATTATGTATAAAAGATCTGAATGAGTAGAGCCTTCGGTTCGGGAATTAAGACACTGACAATGAGGAAATTGACGAAGGACGTTCATATATAGTTTTGGTAGGAATCAAAACAGCTGAATGTTTCTGTTTGATGTTTTTTTAAGAGAGGTTATGCTCTCCTAGCTTCTTAATATTTAACCTTATGGTTACAACTTTTACAAGCAGATAAGTTATATATACGAGCCATGGTAAAAGTTTGACGGGACGGTGGCAGGGTTTTGCATAGCTTTTAATTTGAATCTGTTAGAGATTAGAGATGCTACTTTATGCATGCTTCATAAAAGGTTTCAGCTTATGCGCAACGAATTCATTGTTTATTTTGTTATTCATACTTTTAGACTGATGTAACTGGTTGGTATCTTCTTGATATTATTGAAGTCATAGTTAAACATGTGGATTTGCTCTTTCAGATACTTCTGCAAAATCTGATTATACACAGGAATGCCAATCTTAAGTGATCTCTCCCATGCAGGTGGGAAGACGAAATTTTGTGGGGAGGAAATTGCATAAGATGGTTTCTCTTTTTACAATCGTACAATCGTCAGTTTAATATCTTATGACATATCAAAGTCAGAATTGTGTTTCATGTTCTACATGGTTTAAAGTAATTAACAATTTCGTCATCTATTGAATGAATTTATCGGAATTGTAATTGTATAACTTCTTAATAAATGTATGATTAATGCAGTAAGTTTTTTCAACGACTATATTTTCGTCCCTGTATAATTGCTTTAGGCTCATCACATATAAACTGGAAATAGAGAGAAAGGACGGATAATAAAAATGTTCTTTCTTTGTGTGGGAAGGTAAGGCTATCTCTTCGTATATCACCCACTGGGTATCCCTAAATTCAGTTTGCAAGTTTTATACAATTCTTGGTTTAAAACAGTTATTTTTGAATTACTTGTTCATTTTAACAGGCTTCAAA
Source organism: Piper betle (assembly GCA_033002965.1). NCBI lineage: Eukaryota > Viridiplantae > Streptophyta > Magnoliopsida > Piperales > Piperaceae > Piper > Piper betle. The sequence continues at coordinate 66,393 of JAURVB010009602.1, read as the reverse complement.
GAAGCAAAAGTGCCACTTAACATTGCGAAAGGCCACCATGAAAAATCGCAAGCATAAAACGCAGAAAGGACTGCAAGAGGTTGGTGGTTTTTGTTTGACTGGCATTTAGATTGGTTGCTTTTTGTAACTGCCTTATGACTCCCTGGTTGTCTGCCGTCAGCATTTTATTTTAGATCAGCTTCCAAAGCGTTGGGGTGAAGAAATGATAGATCGGAGAAACTCAAACCAGAGGAAAGAGTACCAAAGGCAGCACATGGTCATTCTGATGATGTGATGTATGAAGGGGAGAAAATTGCAGCGTGTGCCAAGGTGAAGATAATACGGTTAGTCTCGTGCGTGTGAGATTTAGAATTATCAAGTTAATCTTAAATTAATTTTAGAGGTGTTTAATGAATTATATTAATTTTAGAGGTAACGACAAAATCTTATCCTACTATTATTTTAGACTAAGAGAGGCATGTAACGCCACTCTCAAGTCCCTTGATGGGGCATAACACTTCTAAACTTGTTTGTCTTATTTTATAAAAAAATACTTCAATTATATGTAAAAAATATTGTTAAGATTTACATTTATTGATTGTCTTTTGTTGGTATGTACTTATGCATATGTTATGTACTTATTATAAGCGTCCTTATGGCATTTTTTAAAAATAAATCTGTTGGGTTAAAAAAATTACTAATTTTTTGAAAGGAAAACTCAAAAAGAAATTATTAAAATTTGTATGGGAAACACACTTTTTTTTTTTTGCCTTTGACTAAGCTGCCACTTCTTCCAAACTTTATTTGATTGCTTTTGCCCGGAAGACCAACTCCTACATTTTAAACAATGAAGGTAAATATATGCTCCACATTGACCTGATTCATGGATGATGGTCTAGCCCGCCGTGTTGGTTCTTTCATGGGCCATGAAAAATTAATTAATTAATTAATTAAAAGACTCCATCTTTTATTTTTTTTAATTTTTTTTCCAAAGCTTCATCTGAATTAAGGTTAACCAAATTTTTTCCAAAGCCTGATTAGTTGTGTAGATAGAATAGTTAATGGGGTTCGGTATTCGTCAACAGTCAATTTCTAGAGGCCGGTCTTTGAAGTGATTGATTTATTAGAATATTTTTGAAGATGGTTCTGGGTCCGATACTTAATATTTATACGAAGATCTAATAAATTAATAAAAATTTAATATTTTTAAAAAAATTAAGCCCATCAATTTAAACTAAAAGTATTACAAATAAAAACAGAACTAGATGGAAGTGAGCTGGATGGAGAGTTCGGCTAAAATGAACATTAGCTAGTCCATTGGCGGAGGATAGAAATTTTAGTGATGGAATTTTTAACTAGGTAGATCATAATATTCTTAAATTAGTTTTATATAAAATATGTTTTTAAGTAAGATCTAATATATTAATAAAAATGTGTTTATTGATCAACTTAAATTAACCATTTTAAATGGATGATTTAAACCTATTAATTTACGCTTAATGAGAGCTATTGCATTTATATTTTAAGCACTCGATGTAATTCATATGTTGAATTTGATTTTTAAATTTTTTTTCATATTTATTTATCTTTATTTTTTTCTAGGATTAGACAAGACACAAGTTATATTTGAATATTTATTTAATTTTAATAACAAATATTTTTTATTATATAAAAAAACTTCTCTTACTAAAGGCATAAAAATTTTCCTGCCCTATTCAATTTAGATCATCAAATCCAACCTAGATTATATCTTTTTTTTGAAAAAAATGGCCCCTTTACGTTTGAGAGCCAAATTTGGTAAAAGGCGAGCAAAATTTGGCATCTTCTACTAAGGGTGGTCTGATCCAAGTGATAATATTTATTTTATTTTTACTTTTTTATGCCTAAATCTAATTACTTTCGGGCTCTTGTCAAAGGTTATTAAATTCGCCTCTACAAAGGTCATTTTATATTTTTATTAGATGTGAGTTTTCCTTGTAATTAGACGACACATATTTATTTAATGGTTAGACTTTTCCTCTCATGGGTTTGGGATTCCTTTATTATATTTTAAAATTTTTCTAATAATAAATATCATAATTTTTAGAATAGCATTTGAGTATACATGTAGAATGTAGAATAGTCATTATTTTTAAGAGTTGTTAATAAAATAAATAAGAATATTTTTTATTAAAATATTTATAATGAGAACTAATAAGTGTGTTTTCTATTGTTGATCAATATTAGAAAAAATATTTAATGTGAGAATGTGGTCCTGCATAAATTGAATGTCTATATCTATGCAGGTCCTAAATTAATGACAGCAAAAAAAAGGGCAAGTGATATTAATATCGTTATATTGCACTTTCAAATTGACGAAAAATTATCCAATTTATTAGGATATTAATGTGTATGACTTGTAGGTTTATTTTTCGTCGTCAAAATATGAACAACTACGTGTTCCCCACTAACTGTACCTAATCGTCATGGTCAAACGAATGACATGATTAGGGAATTAAGATTCAAAGATGCACCCAAAATTTGATCAAGGGATAAAAATAATAATTTATTTTCCCTTTATAGGATTGTCGTAACTTGATTGAGCCTGATTATGTTCAACTTAATAAAAGGTTAATTTTAAATTCAATTCAAACTCAAATAACAAAAATTTCGGCTCCAAACATAAAATTTTTAAGGCAGTTGACTTTTTAAAATTTATACATGAGTCACTTCGCATAACTAAATTAATAAGAAACAAGTGCGGCTCTACAACAATTTTAAAATGGTACTTTATATTGTATATATAATAATAAAATTAGTTGAAGACTTGGCAGTGCACATGATATATTTAAAACTAATTAATAGTATATGTTAATAAGATATAAAAATTGATTCTAAATAAAATCATGAATATATATATATATACACATAATTTCAATAAGATATAAGTATTTTTTAATTTATAATAAAAATAAGTAAAAATCTCAAGCATTAATAAGTGAAAAAAATTTCAGTAAAATTTTGATAACTAAATGGATTTTTTGGAGAATTTTAATTCGAATAGAATTATCGTTAAGATTTTTTATAATAAATAGCAATACATAAATAAATAAAATTTATTTACGAAGCTTTTATTATTAAATAACAAATTTCAATTATAATAATATTAACATAAATACATTAAAGTATACTAATATTTTTAAAATTTTAATTTAGGTAGATTATACTTTAATATAATTTTAATAATAATAATTTTAAATTAAATAAGTATTAATATGTTTCACAATACTCCTAGAGTTATTGAAGGGTTAAAATCAATCGAAATAAAAATATTGCAATTGGATGAGAGTGAAAAAGCATACGCTTTAATGTTAAGTGTAGATTATATTAAGCAGAGCATAAATAAATGCAAGTCAAGATAGCTCGTCTTAATTCAAATTTTAATCAGATTTTATATTAATAATCTAGAACCGAACCTGAAGATTATTAAATTTAATTTGATATCAGCATGCTCAAGTTGACTGACTTGGTAAATCTTCCCCCCCCCTAAGCGAACCGTTACCAAAAAAATTTAAAAAAATTAAGTAGACAATGACGTCATCATTTTAGGCGGTAAAAATTTAACCGCTGAGCTGGTGTCAAATGCAGCCCCGTTATCTGTTCACTCAGTCCCACTTAAAATATTATAAATAATTAAATTTTAATATTTTTTATTATAAATAACCAAAATTTTATCCTTTTCAATTTTTTTAAGTATAATTAATTCATATAATTTAAAAATATTTTATTCATAATATTTATTTTATTGACATAAATACTCTTAATTGAACTATCAATTTTTTCAAACATATTTTTTTGTGTTTTATATAATAAATAATTTTTATTTTTTAAAATATATTCATAATAAAAATATATTAGATAAAACAAAATTTTTAATTTTTAATAAAATGTAACAATTTTAAATTAAAATTTTGAACACACGCACAAATATATATATATATATTATTTTTATGGAATAAAATTTATTTATTTTTTATTGTCCAAAATTTAATCAATTTTTTTTTAATGTTTTTAGCTCATTGATAATATATTTTTATATTCTATTTAATATTTATCAGTTAATTTTTTATGTTTATATATAAAGTTTGTACAAAAATAATAAATTTATTTATTATATTTTTGGTATTCATAAAAATAAATCTTATAAGTATTTTTATTATTATCTAAAAAATGATAAAATTTTATCATAATTGATAAAATTTTTAAAAATAGCTATTTTTTATATAATTTTATAAATTTGGTTATTTTTTGAAATAAAAGTTTGAAATATGATTATTTATGATATTTTCCATCTATTATATTTTTACTACTATTTGGCCTTCATATACTGACCCGAGCCGGTCCTTTGGCTTGGATCTTGAGTTTTCTCGTAACGGTTCGGGCAAGGTGGCTTAGAATCTACGGCTCAGAATGACCGTTGGGTAGAGCAGATCTGACGGCTAGGACGGCGGCCAGGATAGCATCTAGGACGGATCACCCTGCCGCGTCGGTCACGTGACTAGATAATCTACCACTCTTCGGTCCCACTTAGTTTATCCTAAAATCGACCAACCACAAGCCAAGCCAAGCCTCTATTATTGCTCTTTTCCATCTCTTGACTATACTGTACTAACGAAGTGTGCTAAATTAAATTATCAAAGGTAATAAGTGTTTCCTTTTAAAAAATATACATAAATAAATTAACATTTTAACGTGAGCCACTAGATCATGTAAAGGAAGAAGATTAATTTTTACAAACCTCATCATGTTCATGAACAATTTAATTTAAGAATTATAACTTTAACAGAGTGGATAATATGCATTCTTAAAAATGGCAAAAAATGCAAATCAAATTGGGTGAATTTTCTTATATTGTTGATCTTCTTGTTTAATTTTAATATTAGTTGCTATAGTATCGATTTCATTTTTATGGATTGAAGAATTTATAATTTAGAAAAATAATAGATGACCCTATTGTCAATGAAATATTATAAACTATATTAAATATGTCATACACATAGCCTCTAGGAAAGTGATAGTTCCCAATTTCCCATATGAGTGAAGCTCACACATTGTAAATTTATATAAGGCGTATTTATAAACCTTTTTCCCTGACTAATTATTACTTTGATGTTACTTCTTACATTCTTGAGGTTATGATTATGAGTAATTTTTCCATTGAATTATGATTATCAGTTATTACTTCTTACAAAGCTATTAAAATTATTGAATGTTGACCACACTAAATGCATGTTTTTTATATTATTATTTTGTCTATCTTTAAATTGTTTAAATTAAGTAAATCATTCTTGATGTTACTAATTATATATATATATATAATAAAAATTAATTACACATCCCGAAATCATCAAAAGTATTACTTACACCCCTTATTTTTTAAAAAATAATTACTTACATCATATGGCTTCTAATTCTATTGCTAAGGTCTAAGATTTTTATGATGCAGCCATATTTAGTTGTGTCATCTTATTGTTTAAGTATGATGATGTGGCAAGCTCAACCGCCTTATCAATAAAAAAATTAATCGTAAGATAGTGTTATAAATTATACGTTTTTTTTAGTAAAGTCTAAATTGTAAAGGATTGTATTTACATATTGAAAAATGAGACCACATCATCAACAAGAAAAAAACTATTAGTTTCAATTGCAAGATAATAATTTGTATTTTCATAAATTTTTTCACTGATGATATGGTTAAATTTACCACATCATCCTATATAAACAATGAGACATCGTGACTCAGTTTTGCCAAGTCATAAAAATCTAATAATTTAGTAATATAATTAGAGGCCAAGAGGTGTTAGTGATCCTTTTTTATAAAACAAAGGTATAAGTCGTACTTTTAAACATTGTAAAGTGTGTAAGCGATTTTTATTCTTTACCTTTTTTGAAAAACAAATAAAATAATAAATAAATATTGACTTAATATTGTTGACCAAAATATGTATTGTTGACCAAAAATATGTATTGTTGATGTCTAAATAGCTAAATCTAAATAGAGTTGTGTGTACAGGGGACAACTCATATAGCATATATTTATATAAGATGTAACTCTCATTTAAAGCACAAGTAGGAAGCCTCACTATTTAAAATTTTAAATTCATATTGTTAAAAGTAAAAATAAATCATTGCGCTATATATAAAATTTTAAATCAATTTAATATTTGTAATCTTTCAGCCTAATTGTTAAATTAGTTACAATAAAGATAAATATGAAAACATTTATTAAAAAATGTGTTTATTACATAATTTATTAACCTCTTACTCATATAATTCATTTTTCATTTATGTAGGCCTTATTATATAAGACTTATAAATTTAAACAACTCATATTATGAATTATATAAAAAATATAGTTCACCATAATTTTTGTCTTCCAATTCTAAATAATGTCTCAGTGCTCTTCTTATCATAAAAGGGATGCTAATCGAACGAGTTCAGTCTAATTCATCCATACCGAAGATCGACCTATTTATTTTGAATTACAGCTGAACTCAAAAAGGTGTGAGTCAAGTCAAGTAGAGTTTGAGTCGAATACGAATTAGATTAAGTATTATTCATATATATATATATATATAATTTAAAATAAAAAATATATATGAAAGTTTAAATAGTTTAATTTCAATTTAATTATATGTTAAATAATTTGTTTGGAAATAACATTATAACATTATTATGTAAAAATATCATTGTAATGTAATTATATTTATTTTTATATATTTTAAATAAATAATTATATATAAATTTTATAAATTAATATATCTAATATAAATTATCGAACTTCAAATTAAGTAGAGCGAATCGAGTTGAGCCGAACGGAGGTATACTCATTTTATTTTATTTGAATCAAGCCATACCTAAAAAAGCCTAACTTGGGAGCAAAATCCCAATCATTATAAAAGCCGAGCCAAGTGAAGGAAGCCGGCAAGCTAACTAAACAGGAAAGACAGCTAACCAACCCTGGTTAGGTCGTAAAGTCAGGATCGCGCAATGTACGGGTTATGGCTGCCAGCCCCGTACCCCTTCTTCCACAACTCCCCCCAACATCCCATTCTATTCGTCAATTCCTCGCCCAAAAATCTAACAAATCGATCGTTTCTCTTCGATATCTGATTCAATCTCATTTCTGTCTTGCTATTGATCCCGGAAGTTTGTTTTTTGATGGGTTTTTTGGTAGAATTTGAGCTGGTTTTGAGGTGATCTCGTGGTGGTAGTGTCCCATGGCGGCGGAGGGAGCGGCGCCGGCGGAAGAGCTGACCCGTCTGGTGGCGGAGATCTCCGCCTTCTCCGACTTCCGCAACTCCTTCAGGAAGCAGTTCTGCAACCTCGCCCGCCGGCTCAGGCTGCTTGCGCCCATGTTCGAGGAGGTGCGGGATGGTCGGGAGGAGGTCCCCAATGAGGTGGCGGAGCAGCTTCATGTGTTGAAGGATGCGCTTGTCGGAGCCAGGGAGTTGCTTCGGTTAGGGAGTGAGGCTAGCAAGATCTGCCTGGTATGGTGGTGTTTGAATTTTTCCGGTCTTTGACCTATTTCGCTTCCCTACAGCTCAATTGTAGCTGCGATCGTGTTTTGGAATTGATTTTGATGAAAATTGTTGTTACATGTCAATGGAGTCGATCTTATTATGTAATGGGGATGGCTTTTATATGTTGGTAGATAGATTCATCCTGTGCTAGTCATTTACTGATTTCAAAGCTCAAAAGCGGCTTCTCTTGTATGAGTGTGAAGTTGTTAGATAGCTCTTCAATTTTGAAAAGGGTTGATCTGTAGAAAGCCAGCTGAATTAAATAGGCTCTGACTATCAAAAAAAAAAAATTTACGATCATCGCCATGATCCAAGGTGGGACAGCTCTTGAATCCCTGCTATTTGTCTAATGAGTATAGTACTGGTCATCATGTAACAGATACCACTTATATCTTCGAGATCTCAGATTATAGTAACCATTGGTCAGTGGGCATGACTAGCAACTAGAACTAGAACTAGAAGGGAATCTGGTGAAACTGAAATCCATCATTAGGGTAATTCTACCTTTTCCGCACTCATATCTGAACCTTTATTGTGTATAAACTTTGGATTGTACATCCAGGTCTATTAACTATTAGGGTATCATATTATCTTCACTTGTCATTGCTTTGTGTTGTCCAATTAGGTATCATGTTAGCGTTTCCTGAGGGATTTTAAATCTTGTTATATGTTCTGCACATCTATGACGGGCATTTTCCCATGAGAATGGCTGTTTCTGCAAACATAAGATGTTTATCTGTGGGTACCTTCAAGACCGTGATTTTTTTCTTTTCAATTTATTTCAGAACTGTTTTTTTGCCAAAATTTTTACACAAAAAAATAGAGAAATATGAGACTCATTCATTTTTTTTCCTGTATGCTGCTAGCATATATTAAAAATACGTTGTTGACAATGTTTGTTTGCTTTTATTGTTGTTGACTCCCATAAAATCGTATATTTTGGTTCATCTCCTTGACTGCATGCATAAGCATCCGTATCAAGTAATCATTTGCTAAGCCATTGGGGAAAATTAAAATTTTGTTATGTGTTTTGTAGTATGTTTTTCTTTCTTTTATTTGCGTCACTCATTTACACTAGAAAACACAAGTGACCACAGTACTTTTCCTTCTGTCTCTAGAATTATTTGTCTTTTGGTAAGTCTCTAATCTAAGGTCAAGATTTATGAATAATGTGGTATTGTGAGTTACAATAAAGTGAGCGTTGTTGTGATGATATTAATTTCTGACTACTATTTTTGCCGCACTTCCTACCCTTATGTTTCCAATGCAATAGTTGATTTCACTTCGTGAGATGTTCAGTTACTCAGTAGTTTGTGAAGCCCAGTAAATCAGTCTTGGGAGTCATTTTACTTGCTTTCCACCCACGAATAATCTAGAGAAAAACATGAGCTGTACCAATATGTGAGATAATTACTGGTCGAGGTATGCACACTCTTATTCACGTTTTACCAATTTCAATACAGGTACTTGAGCGAGATCAAATAATGGAAAGATTTCAGGAAGTAACGTCTCAACTAGAACAGGCCTTGGCTGGTATTTCGTATGATAAACTTGACATATCAGATGAAGTTCGAGAACAGGTAGAAACCTTATTTGACATGTAATAGAAATATGCAGCATGCATTTACTTTTGAAGTTCTTTTTCCTTTGGCATTCTGTTTTAAACTTATCTAAAATGGAATTCCAATTGTACATATCATTGCATTAAGGATGGAAGCCTTAATTGCCAAATCATGATTCTACAAGACTTGTCTGTGTTGCGCCTCCTCTGCAGTCTGTAGCATGCCCCTTTTGTACGTGCAATATAGTTGTCTAAAGTGGTCCATTGTGTAACCGATGTAGGATGTTGTAATCTAGCATTGCCATGTGTGCATGTGTGACTAAAGATAGTTGCGTTTTAGGAGTGTCAAATTTGATAATCAGGAGATTTCTTTTCCAAAATATCTCTTTTTAGAAGTATTTCATTATCTTGTATTCCTTATGGCATGAAACGCAATTAAAAGAAGTGTGAACTTAATCTCAGCTTTCAGTTCACGTGTTTTCTCTTGTGATTAAAAAGAAATATAAAATTCATTCGCACCTAAGATGATTTTTTTCTTTTCATGCTGATTGGATTCATTCTTTCACCCTAGGCATAAGAGTTCTGTTGCTATCCTTCTTTGTGTTCTGTTTTTCATGCTCCAGATTGCAGCATTGACATTCAATTTTCCTTCGATAATAAGATTGGTATATTTTTATGATAAATATGCTTGTATTCAGGTTGAACTGGTTCACGGCCAGTTTAAAAGGGCTAAAGGACGTATTGATCCTCTGGATGCTGAGCTGTCTGTTGACTTTTCTGATGCTTACAACAAGAGCGTTGATGGCTTAATTGAACCTGATGTTTTAAGGAGATTAGTTGACCAGTTACAGCTCGCAAGTTTGTCTGACATTAAACAAGAGTCATTAGCTTTACATGAAATGTTAAGTGCCAGTGATGGTGATCCGGGGTCCAGTATTGAGAAGATGTCTCTATTGCTGAGGAAAATCAAAGATTTTGTGTTGACTGAAAATCCTGACATTGGCGATGGTACAAACAGCAAACTTCTGTCTATAAATGTGCCAGAGGGTATAGCTTCTGATGCAAACCGAAAATCTCCTATTATTCCTGTTGATTTTCGTTGCCCTATCTCCCTTGAATTGATGAAGGATCCTGTCATTGTCTCCACAGGGCAGGTAGTTTCACTTTTTTCTGATCCAGAGTCTTCTAAGAAATTTAAGCATATGTTCTCTTTGACTGTTTTTTTTTTTTTAAATTTCTGTAGACATATGAAAGGTCCTGCATTGAGAAATGGCTTGAAGCTGGTCATAGCACATGCCCTAAGACACAACAGGCTCTCAGTAGCACTGCACTTACTCCCAACTATGTCTTGCGCAGCGTAATTGCTCACTGGTGCGAAGCAAATGGTATAGAACCTCCAAAGCGGCCTGGTAACTCTTCACGTAGCAATAAGGTTCAATCTTCTCGCTCTCCCAGTGAACAGGCTGCAATTGATGCTCTTCTTCGTAAACTTTCCTCAACAAATGTTGAAGACCAACGGTCTGCAGCTGGTGAGCTTCGGCTCCTTGCTAAGCGTAATGCAGACAACCGAGTTTGCATAGCAGAAGCAGGAGCCATTCCTTTGCTTGTGAACCTTCTCTCCACTACAGATTCACGTACCCAAGAGCATGCTGTTACTGCACTTCTCAACCTCTCTATTTGTGAAGATAACAAGAGCACCATTGTAGTTGCTGGTGCTGTTCCGGGTATTGTGCATGTCTTGAAAAGTGGCAGTATGGAAGCTCGAGAAAATGCAGCTGCTACTCTTTTCAGCCTCTCCGTGGTGGATGAGAACAAAGTTACCATTGGTGCATCGGGAGCAATTACAGCTCTTGTTACACTGTTAAATGATGGGAGCCAAAGGGGAAAGAAGGATGCGGCAACTGCCTTATTTAATCTGTGCATTTATCAAGGAAACAAAGCAAGGGCAGTACGTGCAGGAGTGGTCATCACCTTGATGAAACTGTTGACTGAGCCTGGTGGCGGGATGGTGGATGAAGCGCTTGCTATACTAGCCATCCTTTCAAGCCATTCTGAGGGTAAAGCTGCAATTGGTGCGGCCAACGCCGTCCCTGTTTTAGTAGAGGTAATTGGCAGTGGTTCTCCTAGGAACAGAGAGAATGCTGCTGCCGTGTTGGTGCACCTGTGCAGCGGAGACCACCAGTACCTTGTTGAGGCACAGGAGCTTGGAGTAGTGGATCCTCTTTTGGACCTGGTTCAAAATGGCACAGATCGAGGAAAGAGAAAAGCAGCCCAGTTGCTCGAACGTATCCGGAGATCTGCTGAGCAGCAGAAGCTCATTGCTTTCGCCCAGCCAGAAGCTCCATCTCAGTCTCAGCAAACTCAAGCTCTATCTGATCTTAGTTTGCAAATCGTTTCTCCTCAAATTAACCCACAAATGGCAACACAGCAAACAAGTGCTGAAACTTAGAAAGTTATCTAATCCATGAACGATTGGTTTTTATTTTGGCAGTTTGATGAGGTGAGGGCTTTGTATTATATCATGTGAGGAGGGGGAGTGGAAGATCGCTTCTTCCTCGGTGTAAGTTCCTACGCAGTTTGTTGGATTGTATCAAAGTTAATTTATGGCTATAAACTATAAACTTAATATAGTCTTTTGTAAACTTCTCTTACTAAATTGACATCCTTTATCAGGGATATAATAATTTAATTTTAAATTTTACTTGAAAATATTATTTATTAATTAATTCTACTTAAGGAGTTGATTAAATATTTATGATCTTTATATTTTACCAACTCACTCGCAACATCTAATTATTTTATTAATTATTAAAATATTTTATACAATTAGCTCAATTTATTAAATTATTGAAATATAAAAAAATAATTAATAAGGAAATAAGAAAAGTCAATTAACCATGTCTCCCATTAAAAGTTTTGTCCTTAAAGTTCAAAAATTTGAAAAAACGAAGAATAATTCAAAAGCGATTAAGTGGAATTTGAAAGCGTCTACCCACGTAGCATCAACCCAGGAAAGTCGGCACTTCCAAATATGGTATTCTTTAATTAATTGACGACTGCAACACACACAATGGTGATCCTTAGTAGATCTCGAAAGTGAGTCCAAGTCACCTATAATAGTAAAACGAAAAAGGTTTAGAAAAGCTATAAAAAGAATACGATCCAACTCTTAAATATGGACACATGAAAAATTAAGTGAATAATTACTCCATTAGGCCAATGCTTATCGGTAAATTACCCTTCCACCCCTCCAATATACTCTAAAACTTTATAAGAGTCATAGAATCTGTCCATATCACCAACCGAAAAAATTGTATCACGTTACCCAAGATCATAATGAATTTTTATTGGACTTGAGCATCAAACAAATTAGCCTTTAAGAGTGCCAAAGTCTTATTACATCCCTGATGATCCACTTCACCAATGACAAAACTCCTTAAAATATATATAGGTATAGAAGGAGGGGAATGTCTAAAAATAACCTCATAGATAGTGATTCGATAACGTAAAAAAATGTCATAGAATATTACAGTTATGCCTAAGGCAAGATGCAGAGCTACTATTTAGGATGGTTAATGGCATAGTATCATAAATATATTTCTAAGAAGCGGTTTGACATTTTTATTTATTTATCTATTTACAGGTGATCTGTTGTAATCATCTTGAGAGTCGTCTTCTATAACTTGAAAAATTCCCTCCAAAAATCACTAAGAAAAATTAAGTCATGATCGGTGATAATAAACTCTAACATGCTATGAACTGTAATTCTAAATTCTATTTAAAAATATTCTTCGTTGATTAATTTTCTATAAGGAGTTCATTATATATTTATACCCTCGTGATTTTACCAACTCACTCGTAACAACCAACCACTTTATTAATTATTACAATTTTTCACACAATGTATTAAATAGTTAAAATGTAAAAAGATAAATAATAATAAATACAAAAAGACACTTAACAAAACTATAAAAAATAAATTGAATCAAATTCTCTCTTTTCGCTCGGTGTTAATTCCCATGTTATTTGGAATGAATTTGGCCCAAGTATACGATGATCTCCACCGCGTGTGATTGATTTTCGTTTCTTTCCTTGTCTTCAACTGCAGCTCATTTGAAGTTCTATCAATAAAGCTGTTCGGACGATCCTTTTACCCACACGGAGAAAGAGACGTTTCAGATAAAAAGCAAAGAAGAAGACAATGACACGCCCAAGCGAAAAGCAAAAAGAGGAGCTAGTTACGGTTCATGCGTGGAATTCCGAGCACAGTTTGCTCATTGAAGAACGGAGGTTGCCTTTGCTAGACTGTAACAAGAAGACACATTTGCTTTGCTGCATGTGCTACTCTCTCTCTTCATTCAGAAGATATGCATCTCATCTCTTCCTGGGAGAATTGGAGATCACCACCTCAATTTCTTGGGATATCAATTTTTTTGGTTTTTTCTTTCCAAAGCTACCCCCTGCAGGGTTTGCGCAACCCTTTTGGCAGACTTATACTTTGAATCCGACCAACCTAAGGAGGTGGTTTCTGGTTCCCAGCACAGAGACTGCTACATACTGGGAAGCTTTACTGTATCTGTGCCCCGCTTTGTTATTCCATTGCCCTTGATTGAAACAAAAGTCATTTCTAGCTCATACAAGGTTAAATTTATCATGTTCTCCCACATCTTATTTCTCATAATTCCGCTTCTTACGAGCGCTTAAAGGAATCTGGCCTCCTTAGGTGTTTAGTACAAATTATTCGACATCGCTATATGTAGTATTCATGCACATCGGAATTTGATTATTACCATAACATGTAATTTGATTCCCGACCATTAATATTATCCATAGTTACCCATAAATCCACACTTTTTAATTAAGCTAGTTCATGACCTCCAATTTGTGAGATAAAATGTTGATCATAAGAGCAACATAATCAGCACCAGACAACATTAAATCAAGAACATGAGCAGCAGTACTAGAGAACATTAAAATTAAGGTTAAGAACAAAGAAACAACACAAAAATTTTCCAATCTATCTAAACTCGGTCTCTTGATCGCCATTCATTAGGTAGCAGACATCAGTCACCTATGTATACTTTTAGCAACCAATCCCCATAACCAACTATTACAGCCATATATGTTCTAAACGAGCTATCTCTACGAACATGTTATCCGCTCCCAAAAATGGGGCAACAAACCCAATTGGAAGCTTACCATGTACTGATCAGTACATTGTTCGATTTATGAGATACCTCAATTTTAGACTTCATAGCTGTGTCTTATTCCATGGAATTTTCCCAAAACTAAAGAAAATGTCATCCATATTGAAGCTGTGCAAAACTCGAGCTTTAAATTTAAACAATAATAATATTCAACAATTTTTCAGGTACGTAGGCTGCATGAGAGCTTTGGTAACCAAACTTCTAATATCTTAGTATCCACTTTGATCCATCCTGAGCATTTTCATCTACTCTAAGTTGTTCGAAATTAGTCAATATAGTTATTCACGCAAACCCAAGAAGTCAAGTGCATGCATGCAGCTTGCCTAAAAATAAACTTTGTCCCAAGTTTTAATTCTAAGATGTTTTTTTCTCAAATCATATTGGCGGTAGAAGAGGATGAAAAACCACCAGAAAGATCTGCTGTCCAGGCATTTCCAACACCCCAATATTGATCTGGATCCTGATCCCCAGACAGGCCCATAAAGATTCTACCAGTGTTCAACCTCTGATCTTCCATTTTCAATGACACCATCTGAGTATTAATCACACCACTTGAACTCGTGATTGGTTTAGTAATTCTCATCTGATCATCGGAACTCCCAGTTTCTACACCAGCTTGCTTTCCTTGAGATGGATAGATATAACCTAGTGTTGTCCCTAACCCTGTCAAGAATGGAAACTGATGAACCTGTGATGGTGGAGTCACTTGTGGTGGTGTTACTGATCTCCATTGAGCATCCATGAATCCAATTGGCAAGATGCTTCCTTCTCCACCATTTGGACTTGCCCCCATACGGACTTCCGTGTAATGTTCTGATGATCCTCCATAGCTCAGACCAATAGGACCAGGTACCCCATAATGGCTTCTAACAATATGGTGAAAATTAGCCATGAAATTGGGAGCACTACTACTTGTGCTCAGATAGCAATCAGTGGAGGGAAAAGAACTAGTTATAGCCTCAGACTGCTTCGAGCTACTGCATTTGCTTCTTTTGGTAGTTTTCCAGAAGCCCCCACCGACGGGGACGTTGCGAAGGGCGCCACCTCTGGTCCAGTACCTGCGGCATGTCTTGCAAAAGTGGCGGGGCTGGGAGAGGCTGTAGTTGTTGTAGTAGCAGAACTTGGTGTGGGTGGAACCACACCTGGGGCACTTCAATCCCCCTCTGGTGATACAATCCTGGCTAGTCCAGCCCTGCTGGGCATGGAGCCCGGCCGGATCAGCCTTGCCGGAGCCGGAGGTGATAGTTCTCGTGGCGGTGGAAGATGTTGTTGACTGCAATGGTCTCCCTGTTGCTGGTTTTCCTGTTGAGGTGATGCAATATTGGAAAACGTAAAGATCGTGAAATAGTGATATAAGCAATATTAAGATCGAAAAAATAAAGGTTTAGAGACAAAAATTGTTTTTAGGGACGAACTTCGAACTTTTAACAAATTTTCGGTTATGGAGCCTTGTTATAGCTAGCGTAAGTATATTCAGAAAAATTCTTCATAAAGTGTGGGAAATTGACTTCCTTTTGATTTGCCTCTACTTTGCGTGTGTGTGAGGAAAGAAAAGATCAAATAAAAGCTTAACTAATTACCTGCTCCCAGTTGGGTAGTGATGGATCTAGGTAGAGAGGAGTAGATGTAAAAACCATGCTGAGATTTAATCTTTGTGCTTTTGGCTTGGAAAGTTAGATGTTGGGCTAGTTTGAAGAAGGTGGAGAATCACATCTACTGGAAAATCAGAGAGAGGAACCGAAAGAGATTGGAGAGGATGCATGTAATTAAAAATCGAGAAGCTTGATCATAGCTAGATCATCTCCCAGACCTTCTTTCTTGATCTTCTTTTTCTTTTTTCCTACCTTGTAGCAGGCTTGGAGTTTCTTAGCTTGTAAGCTTCTTTGATACTCTGGCATGCAGTGTTAGGAAAAAAGTGGTGGGAAAGAAAAAAAAGGATAAAGGAGAGTAGGATTGTGGAGGCAGCCATGGCCATGAAACCCAGCGAAGAAGGTTAGCTAAGTGGAATATGAATGGTCACAGTCATGAGACATGCAACCCGCTTTTCTTTTACCTTGTCTGATCTGTTATCTCTTTTTCTTTGCACGGAGAAAAAAATCTACTGACTTGGATTAATCGTCATTAGCTGATCTCAAGCGTCATGCCCAATATTTATCTCCATGTTGTGTCGATTAAGTAATAGCTTAAGGCATAAATTCATATATTTCTAAGCACTTCACACTATTGATCGACATTATCGACGACTCTTTAATTTACATAGCTCTAAGCTAGTTTGTTTGGTATTAATTTCGAGTTGATTCTACTTAAAATTTTGACAATATTAGTTTTGTCTTCAAAGAAACAGCAGAAAAAAACTTGCTAGTTAAAAGAAACTGACAAAGTAATAAAGAGTCACGGCCTTTAAATTTTACCGGGAAGTTGAAAAGGATAATTTCCATTCACGTTCTTGCATGTACATGATGCCCATACATATATATATATATATATATATATATATATACATACATATATATATATATATATTATAATACACAAATCAATATGCAACTCTTAGTCCTCTAAATATGCACACTCTTGAAACTTTATCCTAATAAATAAAACAATTACAGAATGCAATATAAATGTAACCGTTACATAATCAACAGATAGAGGTCCCAAGTCACATAAAATATGTCAACAGTTTTTTAAGTGTTTGTGCCATTTCACTATTCCACTGGGATGGACGACTCTTGACACCTGCATTTTTTAACAGCTTTTGCAAATAAAGCAAAACAGTAGCAGAGGCTCACGGCAGATATATCACCCCTAACCTGTACCATACTATATGCAACCGGAATAAGAGGGTGTTTATGTCTCTCTTCTTCCCCACTAAACTAACTTCTGAAGTAAACAAAGTGTTTTAATCTCTGGTTGGTTGTATACACGGTAAATGGTGTGGGATTCTAATTCCAATGTTGACAGAATATTTCACTTTTTCTCATTTCATGTTCCTTTCCCATTTCCATGCATAAAGTTGACCGACCGGTACAAAGACGACTGCACAGCGTTTTCTTCAATTTTCTCTACGTATAAGTTTAAATAAATAAATAAAAAACTGTTCTTTTTCCAAGCATAAATAAATAAACATCTGTTGGTTAGTATAATACCTCCACCTACAAAGACTTAACATCATGTTATACTTGCACGACATCTCAATCTCGGTGTAAGAAAAATGTTCGCATCTTCAAACAGTGTCTGCAATATAGAAGTAGAAATCGAGTAGCGAAGCATTGTTTAGGCATGAGCAATCTTCAAACAGTGCCTTAACAAAAATATGAAAAAGTAATAAGACACCAAATTTCGGTTAGGAGTGATATATCTGCTGTTGAAGGAAATGTTTTTCTCACGCCTCCTGAATACGTCGATTACAATGTGGGAACCAAGGAGGAGGAAAAAGAAGACGAAAACGCAAAGTAGGAAAAGAAAACTATGGAAGAGGATGCCATTCAATTTAGCCTTGAAGACTTGGTTGGTCTAATCATATGCTCAACTGAAGCAGTTGGGACTTTTTTTTTCCATGCTGCAAATAATTGGACTTGCTTCATTTGTGTATTATATATCTCTGTCATGGATGGAACTAATGGTGTATTTTTTGTTGGGCCATGTATAATTAACGGCTATGAATAATATGAGATAACAAAATTGTAATTGAGTTAGGTTCAATGTCGTACATATTACACAATTTCATACTCAGTTTCGTCTTCTTTTTTCAGGGTTTCGTCCGAGTTGCCTGCCGCCCCACTCTATTCCTTCACGTGCTTAATCTTTGTTTGGAATGATTAACTTTATCCTGGGGCCTATCAAGAGACACCCCTGTTGAGTGAGGCGTGAGCAAAAATTGTTAGCTGCTGACATATAAATATGACCTAATCAATAAATAGTATTTCAACACACCTATTACCTTCAATGGTAATTTTCGAAATTCAGGAATTAATGGATGATATCACCCATACATACTTCATTCAATATTTGATTGAATCTTACATATATATATTCCTTCTAAAATATTTAATTCAAATTTTTATAAACTAATTTGTAAATATATATATATATAGTGCTTAATTACAATATTAGTCTAGTAGTATGCACACTGCGTGACAAAAATTTTTAAAAATTAAGCCATGCACTCTCCGTTCGCTCCAAGGTGTTCCCCTCTCAAATATTAAGCCATGACGTGTTAAGAAAATAAGCCACAAGAAATATAATTGGATTATTAAGTAAAAAGTTACATTTAACTCTGACTTTGAGCTTACAGATAGTTACTAAACCTTAATAATTCAATTACTTAAAGCATGATAATAATAATAATAATAGATGACCACTTCAAACTCTCCGGAAAAGTAATTAACCAACTAAACTCTGAAAAATGGATTTGATGACCTTAAGATAATAGCTCGTGTTCACCACTTTCCTATTACCTGAATAAACACTAAATCTTGAGGATCACAACAGCACAGATCACACACCATCTTTCCAAAAGAAGAATAGCATTCATGACTACCAAATCAGATCAAAGAAGGCATTAGTAGCCTTCAGTAAGCAAAATATTTAACGTCCAAAAAACAACCCAGTTTACACCTGATTTAGTCGACCTCTTCAATCTTAGGCCCAGCACCGCTACCGCCGGCAGAAGGAATATCATCGTCCATGCCAGCACCCATGTCAGGAGCAGCACCACCCTGATACATCTTAGCAATGATGGGATTGCATATGTTCTCCAGCTCCTTCAATTTGTCTTCAAATTCATCTGCTTCGCCGAGCTGGTTGCCATCCAGCCACTGGATGGCAGATTCAATGGCGTCCTCAATTTTCTTCTTGTCGGCAGCATCGAGCTTGGATGCAATCTTGTCATCCTTGATGGTGTTCCTCATGTTGTACGCATAGTTCTCAAGTGCATTCTTGGCCTCAGCCTTCTTTTTATGCTCCTCATCCTCAGACTTGTATTTTTCAGCATCCTGAACCATCTTCTCAATTTCGTCTTTGCTTAATCTGCCCTTGTCGTTGGTAATGGTGATCTTGTTCTTCTGGCCAGTGGTCTTGTCCTCAGCAGAGACATTCAAGATACCATTGGCATCAATGTCAAAGCAGACTGTGATCTGAGGTACACCCCTGGGAGCAGGAGGGATACCAGAGAGCTCGAACTTACCAAGGAGATTGTTGTCTCTGGTCCTCGTCCTCTCACCCTCGTAGACCTGGATCAACACGCCAGGCTGGTTGTCAGAGTAGGTAGAGAAGACCTGTTCTTTCTTGGTGGGAATGGTGGTGTTCCTGGGAATCAAGACAGTCATCACTCCGCCAGCAGTCTCCAGACCAAGGGAGAGAGGAGTGACATCCAAAAGCAGGAGGTCCTGCACCTTCTCGTTGCCCTCACCACTCAGAATAGCAGCTTGAACTGCAGCACCATAGGCAACAGCTTCGTCAGGGTTAATGCTCTTGCAAAGCTCCTTCCCGTTAAAGAAATCCTGGAGCAACTGCTGGACCCTAGGAATTCTGGTGGAGCCACCAACAAGGACAACATCATGGACGCTGCTCTTGTCCATCTTAGCATCCCTCAGACACTTCTCTACCGGCTCCATGCACTTCCTGAAAAGGTCCATGTTAAGCTCCTCAAATCTGGCACGGGTGAATGTTGAATAGAAATCAATACCCTCATAGAGAGAATCAATTTCAATGGTTGTTTGGGCAGTAGAAGAGAGAGTCCTCTTAGCTCTCTCACAAGATGTCCTCAAACGCCTGAGAGCCCTCGGGTTTCCACTGATATCCTTCTTGTGCTTTCTCTTGAATTCCTGAACAAAGTGGTTCACCATTCTGTTGTCAAAATCCTCACCACCAAGATGAGTGTCTCCAGCAGTGGCCTTGACCTCGAAGATACCTTCTTCAATGGTAAGCAAGGACACATCAAATGTCCCACCACCGAGGTCAAAGATCAGCACATTCTTCTCACCAACACTGCTAGCCTTCTTGTCAAGACCATATGCAATTGCAGCAGCAGTGGGCTCATTGATAATACGCATTACATTGAGACCAGCAATGATTCCAGCATCCTTGGTTGCCTGGCGCTGGGAGTCGTTGAAGTAGGCAGGAACAGTAACTACAGCATTCTTAATTGTTGACCCAAGGTAAGCCTCAGCAATTTCACGCATCTTCATCAGAACCATAGAAGAAATCTCCTCTGCAGCAAATTGCTTCTCTTCGCCCTTATAGTTCACAACAATCATGGGCTTGTCACCTGGCCCGGCAATGACCTTGAATGGCCATAGCTTGATGTCGCTCTGGACAGAAGCATCACTGAACCTTCTTCCAATTAGACGCTTAGCATCTGCAAAGGGTAACATCAAACAACATTAAGCTACAACAACTAAACAACTGCAAACAGAAAATGAAAAATAAAAAAATCCATGGAAATTTTAAATAATACACATATAGAAAATGAAGATTCGGGAACCCATTATTCAAAAACATCATAAATTTGTCGAGTACAATCTCATGATGTATAACAATAACATCATAAATCCCATGATGTCACTATTGAGAGGGGAAAAACAGCTACATAAGATCATTCAGATGCACAATCAAGAGCAAAAAGATTTTGCGTAGATCATTCAGCAATCATGTCAATCAACGTCGTACAATTAAAAAGAAAAGCTCCAAATTTTCGCATTCGTATGCAAAAGAAAAAGACCAATTCATTAATTACAAAAAACAAAAGAATTTTAGAATAAATTCATTGACAAAACAAAAAGAAAAAATTTAAAAACATTACAGATATGATCTTTCATCATACAAATATCTTCATTATGAAGATGTGAAGAAGAGTTAAACACCGATACATGAAGTAAAAAGAAATAACACAACATTCAGGGCATCAATATCAACACCAAATATATATATATATATATATATATATATATATATATATATATAGAGAGAGAGAGAGAGAGAGAGAGAGAGAGAGAGAGAGAGAGAGAGAGAGAGACTTACAGGTAGTAACGAAAAGGAGTGGAGCAAAGCTAACATATACACCATAAAATATCATTAAGATTCAAATCGTGTTGTTTATGTGTAAAACACAAAATAAGATTAAAAGAAATATACAATAGCAAACAAGATCAGATTTCAAAATCAATCAACCCCACATACATACCCACAAAATAAAATTTTCAAAGTACATCTATTAAAACAGGCCCTTCTCTATAGCTTCTATTTGATTTATTAACTCATTACTCGAGTTAGCTTTTTTTTAATTTGTATAAACCCAATTATTATAAAGGTCCTCTAGGATCCTTTTTCTGTCGTGTATAAAGACTTTTTTTGTATTATTTCCTCAATAGTCGATAAACTGGGTGGATATGTAAAGATCCAGATCAACACCACATAAGTCACATACAACCCCCAAAACACGATAAAGATTCACATATGATAGGACATACACAACAACATAAGATTTAACTTGTACTAATAGACACGAAAGCAAGATTAAGATTCATACAACACCCACCAAATAATATTAGAAAACAAAGACTACAAATACATAAAAATAAACAGAGGGGGAGATGGGGGAAGGGAAGAAAGAAGGTACCGAAGACGGTGTTGATGGGGTTCATGGCGACCTGGTTCTGGGCGGCGTCGCCGACGAGTCGCTCGGAGTCGGTGAAGCCGACATAGGAAGGGGTGGTGCGGTTGCCCTGGTCATTGGCGATGATCTCGACGCGGTCGTGCTGCCAGACTCCGACGCAGGAGTAGGTTGTGCCCAGGTCGATTCCAATCGCCGGCCCCTCGCCCTTGCCCGCCATTGCTCGTCGAAATGAACCGAAACGAATGGAATGGAATGAAATGCAGGAAGCACCAAAGAAGAAACCAAAAAGCTGCGCAGCGAGAAGAAACGAATCGAAACTAGGGTTTGATGCAGGTTGGGAGGGTGACGGGCCTATTTATAGTTGTGTAGTGAGGGAGTGTGGAAGTCTCCAGAAGGTTCTGGAATGAGCCGGCCGTTGGGTGCCCTGGCCCTGGGTCGTAGGTCTAATAAATTCGGGTCGACTTGGGTCAGCTCGTCTGAAAAAGACCAGCCCGGACATTTTTTTTCAAAAAACATTATATATGATGCTTATCATTTATCTATTTCTTATTATCTCAATAAATAAATTTTTAAAAAACACGGTTAATGGTAAAAATGAGTTAATATTCTGTACATATTGCAAGTTCTGGATTTTTTTTTCATTTTAGCAAATTAACCATCGAGCCGGGCTGGTTTAGTGCCCGAGTTGGGCGAAAAGGGGGCCCACATCGCCATGCTGTAGCCATAATTTTATGCTTCATGCACTAATTCATCACTATATTAAGTATCATCGTGTGCATTGAGTATGAAGTTTATACGGAGATTTATTTCTCCAATATTCCTCGATTTGAATTTAATTAGTTCATTAGATTAACCACGTAGATGTGCTTACATGACAACTTTTTAGCCCAATCAAATTAAATTTAACAAAACTCATCCATCTAGAACATAAATTAAATTTTGGGACAATAATACAAACAACTCAACAGAAACACACAGGCATGAAGAATGATCTTCAACGTGGGCCAACATACGAGACCAAACGCGCAATGCAAATATATTAGAGTAGAAATGAGCAAAACACCCAATTTACATACTTGACAGCGTTCTTCTTCTGTTCATTGCTGGAAGCGCCACGACTGACGATGAAAACGTAATACAAGAGTATATATTTCGTCACTTCTCTAACTGCTAGCTTAAAGCCGACAGGTTAGCTACAACTTAAGACAAGAGCAATGACTAATTTCTTGTTGACAAGCCTCTAGCCAAACTCTTACAAAATTTCCACACATTAGTATAAAATTAACATCGCCAAGTTAACAAAACAGCAAACGAATGTATCTACAACCTCAGCTCCACTCCATGCATGGAAAGGAAATCAGCAATTAAATGTGACCATACAGGTGTAAACTTGAAACACTACACCTTCAACTACGAGCACTGCTCTCTTCTGAACTTTTCAGGATCAAGAAGTTCCAATAGCAACCTTTCTAACCTCTTTGAATTCGTTGTGGGTTTGATTGCTTCTGGATTACCAAAAGAGTCACAGGGATCTCTTCCAAGCCGAGAACTCCCAGTACACCAACCACCTGGTGTGAACTTACTGCCAGCTTTCCCCAGTAATTCCCTGTCAATTCTGTCCAAAACGGGAGTATTCCTTGTGAACTTACGAGCAAAGGGAGCCCCACTGCTGAGCATTCCATCAAAATGTGAAGTGTTCAAGTTCATCGGGTGTTGCCTAGGTGGGTTATGCCACAGTATGTAATGCAGGTCATGGTTTATGGTAGAATTCTGAAAATCCTTGGAGTTGCATATCACACTATGGAAGTAACCCTCAGGAGAAGACAAGTAGTTGGTGTAATACATAAGTAGGGTGCGAGGAAGATTGTCATAACCCCATATGCAGAATTCCAGGAATTGACGGCTTAAAACCACCCAAGCAGATCCTATCATTCAGAGTTTAAAAAGGTTAAGAGTTACATGGAGACAGAGCTGCGACTCAATTAAGCAGGTTCAGCTCTTACCAGTGAAAATCTTGAAAGAAGCTGGCACAGACCTTCTTTCTTTTGTCCAAAATACAGTGGATTTATTGGAACCATATAGCCCTGGGTCAACAATTATGGGCCTTGCTCGGTGAGTCCTAAAAGAAAGTGTTACAACAACAATTGAAGCATATATGTTTGTCTATCATCAGTAACAACTAAAAATCACTCGAACAAACAAGTACGTGTATGCAGGATGAACACTTACAATTTCCATGACATCTTGCTTGTGTGTTCAATGAAGTTCAGATACCTTGGCAAGTATGAAAAAACGTGGAGAATGTCTGGTTAAGAGAAAGAACAAGAATAAGATAACAAAAATAAAAAATTAGACTACTTGACCAGAAAACATTAATTGGTTTCAGCCAGGGAGCTAGGACAGCAATTGTCGGGCGTCCATGCCAAAGCCTTTACTAACAGACCTTTGAATTAAGTGAATTGAATTTACTAAGCTACATTTCATATCGATAGTGAAGGCATCTTCAATCCATAACATTAATTGGCGAAAATAAAAACATTAATTAATGAGAGATGGTTCCTCAAATGCGATTCACGTCATTCAAATGTTCTGTCTGGAGAATTAGGAAACAATAAAATTCTAAAGCATTAAGATTAAACAACAACAAAAAAACAGGAAAAAGAGATAGAGGAATTTCAAGATCCAGGTAGCCTATAGGATGTACGTTTTAGAAGGATATAAAAAAATTTACAATCAAATAATTTACAAACAAACGGCTTTTTCTCCAATAATGGCATCACAACTCGTCCATCAAATAATAATTTTTACTTATGCAGATAATACCACTCACAAATACTAGACCTGGGCCATGAACTTATCAAACAAACCCAAAGAGCAGGGCATAAAAGATGAGGACTTTTCAGGCACACAAAAGCTAAGAAATTCAAATCAAAAGCCCTGTTGCAAGAAACCAACCGTCTTGAGGCATGAGGGGATAATCAGAGGAGCTAAGATTGATGAACCAGTCCCATGGCTTCCCCAGCTTCAACAAGATAGCAACAGCGTGAAGCGTGCTAGCCACCATGGTCGGCCCCTTGTATGTCACCAAATCGGCATTACCCACAACCCTCACATTATCAAACCTCACAAACGCCGCCTCCGACCTAACAAACCTGGTCAGCTCCACCCGCTCCACCTCCGGCACTTCCCTGTCCAGATGCAGCAGGTAGACATTCAATGGGTGGTACACAGCCCGGAGCACCCGCCGGAGCTGCTGCGAGCTCCCCTTCGACCCAGAAATCAAGTACGCCAGCCGGGGCTGCCTCGGTGGATGCTCAGCGAACCCCCGCCGCCGCCGCCGTCGCCGGCGGTGAGAGAGGCTGGGATGAGCTTGGTGGTGGCCGTGAAGGAGAGGAATAGGAGGAGGAGAAGGGAAGCGAGACAGGTGGAAAGGAGAAGAAGCCACCATTGTGGCATCGTCGTTCTTGTGGGCTTCTTCATGGATCAAGAACGGGCAACGGCCATGGCCGGGTGAACGTGTAAAGGAGGAGTCTTTGGAGTTCCAACGGTGAGGAGTAGAAGATGGCAATGGCAGATCTTTGACACCATGGATCAGCAGGCGGCGGTGGCTTGGCGGCGTTTGCCCCGGCGTCGGTGGTGGCTCTTCTTCGGTGAGTTGCAGGTCCACATCTAAATTTTGTTTCTACCAAACCCATTACCCTTTAAAACGTTGTTTAATGTTAAATTAAACAGGGGTTGATATGAATCTTAAATTAAATTTATAAAATAAATAATATTAATAATCTATTATAAATAAAATTATATTTATTAATAAAATTAAATTGTGAACGTAATGTAAATCTTTTTAATTTTTTATTTTTTCAGGCATATAAATTTATAAAATAGATTTATACGAATGAAAGATGTATAATCTTAATAACCGATTTATAATATTTTTTAAGTTAGACTCTGAATTGTATAAATATTATGTAAATACGATTCATACTTAAAGAATTAATATTTTTAATTTATTAACACATATTCTAGGCCCCAATTTCCATGTACAATTTTGATTGTTAATTTCACTAATAAATAAATTGGCTTTTTATTTTAAAAAAACATCATAATAAAGTTTAACTCTAATTTTGAAAAATAATATAGTGTAAGGTCTTAACGACAACAAGACTAATGAATAACTAAAAAATTACAAATAATTACATCATTTTTTTCTTAAAATTAGCAAAAATAGGCATGATGTGCCGGGTATATTTAAAATTTATTAATGATATATATTAAGAATATACAAAATTAATTTCAAAATTATTACTATATTATTTTTAAATGAAAATATAAATATTTACTTGATTTTATAAAAAAAAAAGCTGCGTATACAAATATTAAAAGGAATTTTAATTTTAATAAGTACAAAATTTTAATAACTAAATAAAATTTATTTTTCAAAGATTTTGAATTTGAAGAAAATTATCCTCTTTTAAATAATAAATAACAATATGTAAATAAATACATATATAAAATCCGTAAAAATCTAAAGTGACTATATATTATCAAGTAACAACTTTTAATTTGATAGTATAATTATAAATATATTAAAAATATATTAATATTTTTATTTCCTAATTTAGGTAGATTATAGTTCAATAAATTTTTAATAAATAATAACTATAATTCTAAATTATTAATTAAGTATAAAAGAGATAATAAAACTATTATCAAGTTAGAATCAACTATGACTGTAAAAAAAATTTAAACGCCATGAGACCACAAATAATGCCAGCGCTTTAATGTAAGGTATCATAAGAGTATTTAATGAGTGGGGGGTTTACTTGAACTTGATTGATCCTTACAATCATATTTGTTGTAACATCTTTTAATAGATTATCACTTTTCTAATAAAACATGTTTTACCTTGTGCTTGTTTAGTGTTTTAGTTTCGCTTTTATTATTTAAACTAAAAAAACAACCACCCTATTTTTGTTTAGCTCGGTTGGATTGAATTAAAAATTAAAAATACGTGACAATTAAATACCCCTTGTGAGAATATTCTTAAAATCAAAGCAAGCCTAAAAATTTTAATAAAAGTGTTCACAAATTGTAAAAGGTTGGAAGACATTTCCCCAAGGTGGCTAAAAAGGAGGGGTAGGTGAGGTCTTGGCGTTACAATAAGAGGAGAAAGAAATCAACGTGAAATAGAGAAGGAACCCTCTCTCTTGATCCTTTTATACTTTTCACTTGTCTTATCTGCATAGGAAAAAAATATTAAGGAGGTTCTACCTGTATACATATGCCTTTGATTGTCTAAGCAATGAAAAATCCTAATATATAAATGCAATTTAGAAAATTTCTTCTAAGACAAGCATAGACTATGCACTTGAGGCATAATTTAAGTATAAGATTATTATGAATATATTTGACTTCATTAATATTAACTTATTGGTTCACATTATGTGCTTAGCTTCATCTTTATTCTTATTTTATCTTATCCGAAACATTGTTGGTAATTTAAATTTAGTTTACATGTAATCGTGTCAAACTTGTTTACTAGAATTTTCTTTTTTTCCTGTTTACTTATTAATTTATTTCATTATTAAAACGGATCAAACCTTTGTGAATGAGTTTTTCAACATCTTATTTATATCAAGCTAATTTCCACTACCGATTGTTCAAAAAAATTTATTGCTTATGTATCTCATTTTAGATTTTTCAAATTTTATCTTCAAATTGTAAAAATAATAACTCTCACTGCAAAACTGTAATTGACATGATTCTTATTTTATTTGATTTCTTTAAGAGTCTAGTTTCCCTCCAAATTATAAAATTTTCCACTTCACATTTTTGGAGTTACGGACTTTGAATATAACACACACATTCGGTGCCGCATTCAAAACTTAAGATTTTTGTCAAGTATTACACTCTACCTATCCTACTTTAAGTGAATTTTATCCCAAAATTTATATTAAGTAAATTTTATCCTAAAATTTATATTATATATCCTACGACACCAACAAAATGATCTCCTTGTAGCCACTAGGCTCAAAGTTGTTTCTTGGGCTATAAAAAGTTGGTTATGATTCGATTGTTTTGAATTCATAAAAGTTCTACCATAACCGATTTGCACTTGGTTAAATGATTAAAACTTTACCATTTTACATAATATATCTACCAATAGAAAAAATATACAAAATATAAAATAAAAAACCATAATTGTCACAACTTACAGATAACTTCTCACACAAAACATATAATATTTTTAATATATAAAATAAAGTAAATTAATATTATAATTACAAAAAAAACTTCAACAAGCATGAATTCCAATCATTACAAAAATTTTATGCAAAAAATACTTAAAAGTAAAAATATAGCCTATCTAAAATGATGTACACCCATCAACTAGGAAACTCCGAAGAAGATAAAGAGCATCCAAGAACTTGCTTTTTATCTTGTATCCTTTAATCTTTGTCCTTTACTAAACAAAATTAAACCAAGTCGTATGGTAGTGATATCAACATTCAAATTAAATGTACGCCCATCAAATAGGACCAGGAAAGGGTAGCTAACATTTGCCCACCAGCTCACTCCAACACCCATCGACGGGGGAATGTTTCACAGCGTCAAATGGGCACAAGCCAGTGGCACAAACTTCACATTCACATTCTTCAAACCAGTGCCAGGACAAGTGGTTTGGGAATATATTGAGCGGGACAGTTGAGGGAATATATATACTCACATTCATGACCTGATAAAGTATTCCGCTGCTTCTGTACGAGCTCGAAAACCTTTGTATGGCCGACTTGGCACATTCAACACATCCAATTTATCAATTTTTAGGCCCGACAGAGCAACACCCATAATCCTGAAACTTCCTTTAAATGTTGGTAAAACATGCAATCGGTCCAAACCAGCATCAAGTGACAGTGTCCCAGTGAGAGACGGGGTCTTATCCTTAGGTATCCGTCCAATTGACCAGGTGCATTCCTGCAAGCGGTAAGATTTACAAAATGGTTAATAGTTAAAAGAATACCGGTATCAATACACTTTTCAATGACTGGTGTTGAAATATCAATGATGCATCACTGACAACCTTATTGGCAAGAAAAGTTACTGTTCCATAATTTGAAGTCAAATCTGAGCATGCAACACAAGGTGGAAGCTGGAACCGAACAGATATGCCATCAATTGCTTTCCCGGGATCATTTCAAATGCCTACTAGCAAAATGATCTGACAAGCTCCGGCATCCAACGATATCTGAAGCTTCACATAAATTAGGGTGTTCTTCAACTTCTTAACCCTGTTTGATGAGGAACTTAGTTCACATGAACATGTGTAGATGATGATGGATAATATTTTAATTTAAATATTTTCCTAATTATATTAGAATAAAAGTTCCGTAAGATAACTTTTACTTAGTTTTATTTAAGTTCATGTTTATGTTTGATTAATTAGGTATTTTAGTCAAGTTGTATTAGTTTAATTATCAGATATTTAAGTATGTGGGTATATTAGTCATTGTCATGGTTAAATTACGCCATGTTATATATATTAGGAGGTCGTCATGTACTGGATGATTATTATGGAGTAGAGTTTTGGTTTTCCTTTACCTATGTCGCTGCTTCTTCTCCCCTTTGGTTTTTGCTACTTTTATTTCTTCAAGCTTGGGTATCAAGGATTTGTAGGGTTTGTCGTTGAAGCCTATAGCCTAGTTATAAGATCCCTTACACAGTTTCCATCAATTGGTATTCAGAGCCTTGGTTTTCCTAAGGTTTTGTCCTGTGTTTGGTCATCACCACCACCATCCAATCTATAGCCTACATAGGTTGTGTTTTATCTTCCCCACCACCACCCAAACTCCACCTTTGATCATTGGTTTTGATAGTTTTCAAGCAATACTACTGTTATTAGAAGTGCTGCTGCCAAGTTTTCTGTTATACACAACGACATCAAGCTTTGTGTTTGTTTGCTGTTTGACTATATTACTTGCAGTTTGGAGAAGTTCTATACAAGGCAACCTGTTGGTTTTTGCTACTTTTGCTTCTTCAAGCTTGGGTATTAAGGATTTGTAGGGTTCGTCATTGAAGCCTATAGCCTAGTTATGGATTCCTTGCACAGTTTCCATCAATTGGTAATAGAGCCTTGGTTTTCGTAAGATTTTGTCCTGTGTTTGGCCATCACCACCACCATCCAACCTATAGCCTACATAGGTTGTGTTTTATCTTCCCCACCACCACCCCAAACTCCACCTTTGATCATTGGTTTTGATAGTTTTCAAGCAATTTGATTGCTATTAGAAGTGCTGCCCCCAACTTTTCTGTTATACACAACGACATCAAGCTTTGTGTTTGTTTGCTGTTTGGCCATATTACTTGCAGTTTGGAGAAGTTCTATACAAGGCAACCTGTTTGGTTTTTTGCTACTTTTGCTTCTTCAAGCTCGTGTATAAGGATTTGTGGGATTTGTAGGATCCAAGGTTCGCCCGCTCGTATCTCAGTCACTCTCAGACGGTCCAAAAAGAGAGATTTTGGAGAGATCCTAAAGAGATCTCGAAATACCGGGATCTCAAATATACGAATATAAATAATTATTTTATATATAATATTTATCATTATATAAATATTTAGTTTAAATTAATAATCAAACTAATATCTTTATCCATAAAATTATAAATAGATGACCCTTTAATCTAAATAGACCTTCAGATTTCTTTTTTTCC
Source organism: Piper betle (assembly GCA_033002965.1). Taxonomy (NCBI): domain Eukaryota; kingdom Viridiplantae; phylum Streptophyta; class Magnoliopsida; order Piperales; family Piperaceae; genus Piper; species Piper betle. Next base: position 35,761 of record JAURVB010009602.1, on the reverse strand, counting down.
ACAATAGTTTCATATCTTTATATTATGGCTCTATATTTTATCATAATTTATCAAGTTCACATGATAAGTTAAACAAATATAAATTAAAGTTTGTTTACTTTAATTTAAAGTAAATGTATATAATAATAAACAAAAATAATTAAAAGTTTACAAAATATTAAAAGTCAAGTAAATATATATATATATATATATATATATATATATATAATAAACAATTTACATACATTATTTCCAATTTAAAATATTTTTCATATCATAGTTCACATTAATCTATAAAAAATTATTTGCAATAAAATCTTTAAAACAAATACTCACCTGTAGTATATAATTTTTTAAGTAAGCAATTATATAAAAATATTTATCTATGGCTGATAAGAGATAAAATGCAAAAGAGTTTTTTTTTTAAATTGCTTGAAGAAAAATTGTTTTAGTTAAATATATATGATATATTTTAACATATATAAATAAAAAAAATATAAAAATATATCTATTTCCCCTTCCCTCCCCCTCGCCGACCACTAGGGTTGCTAATTGAGCGAGCTAGCTCGTGAGCATTTAGCGTTCGGCTCAGCTTGACTCGACTCGAAACTCGACATTTAAATGCTCGACTCGAACTCGAATCTTACGAGCCGAGCTTGAGCAAGGTCGTGTTCGACTCGACTCGACTCGGTTCTAACTCGAACTCGACTCGTAGTTCGACTCGAACTCGACTCAATAAAATAATATAATAATATAGTCTTTATATTATATTATATTATATATATATATATATGAAATATAATAATAAAGAAGCAAGATAGTTGAGATGGTAAGTATTCACCTTATGACTTCAAGGTTATGGGTTCAAACCACATTGGCCTCATTTTTTTTAAGTGAGGTACTTTTGACTTTTAATCGAGCTGGTTTCGAGCTAACGAACGAGCTCACAAAAATAAACAGTTTAAGTATATTCGAGCTCGAGTCGAACTCGAACACATAAAAGATATTCGAGTCGAACTCGAGCATGTATGTCCCAAACTCGTTCGATCTCGAGTCGAGTTCGAACGAGTTTCTCGCTCAATTAGCACCCCTACCGACCACCACCGACCGCCCAATTCCCTTCCCTCTCCCCTTGCCCTCCCTCTCTCATCGCCTTCGCTCTGCCCCCTCCAGCCACCGTCTTCCCTCTTCCCACCCCTACTGCCGCTGCCTTCCCACTTCCGTCCTCCCACCGCTTCCCTCTCCCCTCTGTCGTCGTCGCTTTCCACTCCCCCCTGCCATCACCTTCCTCTCTCCCCCTCCCCTGCCCACCTTCCCACTTCCGTCCTCCCACCGCTTCCCTCTCCCCTCTGTCGTCGTCGCTTTCCACTCCCCCTGCCATCACCTTCCTCTCTCCCCCTCCCCTGCCCACTGCCTTCCCTCTCCCCTTCCGGCCCTCCCCTCTGTGGTCGACCTCTTTCCCACCTCTCCGTGCCTCCCTCTCTCCCCCTACACACTCTTCCTTTCTCAGAGAATTGTTCCGTCTTAGACACCTCCCGAGACCAAGATCTCGCCGAGAAGTCGGCAAGATCCCACAAGGAGGCGAACCTTGATAGGATCCCTTACAGGGTTTCCATTAGTAGACAATAAAGGAAACTCGCAAGGCAAGAAATATAGAGAATTTCATGAAGAAAAAGAAATTATAAAGACCTGTAACTCATGAGCTTAAATTGTCCATCAGGAGGAACAAATGACAGAACTTGATGTGTCTCCCATGGCTGGAATCGTACACAAGGGTGAAATCTCACATCATTTAGAATTGAAGCATAAGCAAACGATAGAGTCAACTCACGGAGTCCAGATAAGTGAGAATTGACTTATCTCTGAAACAAAAAAAGAGAAAAAACAATGGTCATTTGCTTTAATATTTGATCTATGATCAGATAGCTGAAATTCAAATAGACTTCCGTCTATGAAGATTAAAGCAACTACTGTGTTCCTATGTGTAACAAATAAAATACAAGTCATCTTTAATGAAACAAAAGTAAATATCAATAAGGTGTAGCTTCTCACAAGATCACCCTCTTGGATGGTTGGTGAGAAAATAGACTTCCAGGGATAAAATTTGCCTCTCTCACCATGGGATTAACTATTTCTGTACCTGAGAAAATTTTAATAAAAAAAAACTTTCCATGGCCATTCTTTCAACACACCAATAAATTAAATAGCATTCTCTAATGACAAAATCCATGTCCCAAACTTGATTGGCACAATGCATAATTGGCAGCACTTATCCTCAATTTAGCACTTAAATTGGAACTATTTCACACGTCAACAAATCCATGGCATGATAACTGAGCATATATTGAGTATGCATTTGGATAAATGAAACTTGTGAGAGCAAGAAAATTGAAAAGCCACAAAAAATTTTTATAATACCTGCTCACAGTGGCATCCATTTCCTCACGTAGGTCAACATAAACTTCATTATTTGCATGTTTTAATTCAGCTGTCCACCACGGTACATTTGATGCTGTGGCACCTGGAAGGGTGCTACTCATGGTTGATGAATTACCCGTCACCACACTTAAAACTTTGCTAACAATGTTTGGTGGGGCTATCATCTGCCTCAAGATGCTTGGTTCAGTTGTAAGAGGAAAACCATTGTCAATCATCTCATCTAAAAGCTGCATAATTGAATTGAATAGTTATCCGTAAAATTTGAAAAAGAAGAAGTATATATCAATCAAACCAGATAAACATCCCTAATAAGGTGGAAATTTTAGGCAGTATAGACAGGGGGGACAAGAAGAGCAATAAGAATTTTGAAATCCATCATCAAACCCACCTAATAAAAAACACTTAAATCATCATCATCATTTTGATACTATAATAGCTATTTTATGTTGAAGCAAAAAGGAGTGCAAAAGATCCATAAAGCATAAGATGGCATTCAGACCCTAAAACGCTTATTATACTGGTTAGAAAAATGCATTTTTTGTGAAAGAAACCACAGAAATTAACTAGTTTACAATACTTGACTACCTGATAATAGTTGACATTATTTTGTGAAAATACATACATCAGCTAGCCGACATTATTTATGCACATACCATTCATACAACTAAAGCAAAATTATGCAACGAAAAAGGACACAGCTTAAACTGAAAAAGAATATACTAGGCTACTGATTCAGCCGGTACAAAGAAAAATATAAGCAAGTATTAATCAAACTAACCTCGTAAACAATAACAAAATCATCTTTAATTACATCCGCATTCAAACCTCTGAAGTAATCAGATAGAACATCCACCACTCTGCAAAGGAACTGTGTAACAATTGAAACCAGCACTCCAATCAACATATCTTTACTTACATGCTGCTCGAAACTAAAGCGAAGAACAAGAACATATATGATCTGAAAATCGTGAGCAAATACATAAGACCCTTAGTTGAAAAAATAAAACTTCATAATAAGATAAGGTACAAAGAAAACTTGAATCAATTACCTCAATCACCAATTATATTAAATAATTATTGGCAGAAGATATGGAAAGTTTTGACATAAAGAATAAAGCTAAAAAATTTAATATTGAACCCTTAAAAGTAGCCAACAGCAAAGTAGATAGCTTGTAGGGTGATTTTGCAAACTTGGCTATCTTATTAGAACATCATTTAGCCATTTGATCACATTCAAAGGTGGCAAAGGTGGCAGGTCATAGGGGTCAAAAGTATTTACTGGAACCACAAAATTCAGTGCGGAAACAGAGATGAGAAAAAGGAAAAATTTGGCACCTCAATACCCATCAGGGGTGGCATTTCTGCCTGTGCACAAGCTAAGAACGTGATTCCTTCTTGAAAAATTTGAAACAGATAATGTGTCTGTGAAGCAATCACAGGAAGCAACTGCATGCAATATAATAAAAACAAAGTTATTACAGAATTAAATTAAGAATATAGTGAATATTAACAAAAGAAAGAAGTGATTTTTTTCCTTTTTTCAAAAAAAGAAAGAAAAGCCCTAGGATTTCCTCAAATTGCCACATTGAAATCTCACTTCACTGGCAACACAACTAGAAGATTGAAATTGCCAAAATGAAGTGTGCTTACCTTGGATGGATCACCACAGGCAATGGACCTGCTCCCAGAACCACAAACAGATAGATCTATCCACATGATGAGTACTGAGCTGCTTCTCTAATATCACTTCCCTAAAATGAAAAATCCAGTTTATGCCAGATCAAATATCAACTGAGCTATATTAAGAATGATAATCAGACAGCAGTACAGGGCTTTGCATTCTATTATAAACAAAGAAAAATACTTCACGCAAAAAGCAAAGAATGAGGGCTATGAAATCTAGGGCATCCAAACCAATTCACACAAAAGAGCATTAGCACCATGTACGGATAGAAAGTGAAAAAATAACATACAATGTAAAAAGATAACAAAGAATGTTACAAACTGAATCCTTTCTTTTCTGCTGTAAGCTCAAAGATACAGAAGGCTCCATTAGACCATCAGAAGTACTTGGGATTTTGTAGAACAAGATTGATAATTGTTAGCAACAAAGAAGAAAAGCACTAAATTATAACTGTTACAATCGCATCACAATGTGCAAAAGTGTTACCGTTATACCTACTTTCTGATATGTCTTCCCAAAATCAAACATAACCAAATAGATTGCTGGTGATAAAGTGGGAGAAGAGGGCAATACCCAGAATCCGAGAGAAGGAAGATGCACTGCAACATGTCGAGATAGAAGTGGGGATTGACAAATTTGTCACAAAAGGATTGATTCTATCATAAGGTTCCACGGAAACTGGTTACTTTGTTTGATTCATGACCCCCATCATTCCGCGTACCAAGCGACATTGCATGCCGATCGCCTACATCCGAAACAAGTGAGACAAAAATTAGCCAGGAGTCCGCTTCTTTATTCTTTTTCTTCTACCTTCTCCCAAAATGAGGTTGGGGCTATAGCATCCTCATCTAGGATCCATGTGACAAACAACAAAAGTTATGATTACAGGGTGCCCTTCCTGACAAGAACCACCTTCGGGCGGATTTTTAACCAGTCTTATAATGGATAATAAATTTTTTAAAAAATGTATGCATCAAAATAAGCTTTCACTTGTATGTTTTACAAGCTATTGCCAGCGATTATACGCCAAAAACAGAGATAAAGCAGCTAACACTTCATACAAAAGAAGCATCTTCAAGTAGATCTAATCCCAGCAGCATCCTCAAAACAAAAATGTTAAAATCCGTAAGAAACAAAAAGAGAGGGCAAAGAAGTGGGCGTTTGACACCTGGTTGTGGAAGGACAGGGCATGGGAGAACAGGATGCGATTCAAGAAGGACGAAGTCAGGTTGGCCAGCGGCCGCGAGTCTAAGGTTTCGTCGGGACGGCGGAGTCCTATCGACGGCGGCGAGGTCGGCCGGCGGGCGAGATGGAGGTGTCTTAAGGAACCCGAGATCGGGTTGGTTGCTTTTGGAACATGGGGCGGGTTCGAGTCCCAAAATCCAAGGCTATTCGATTTATGAATTGTTCTAGATTAAATTAAAATGGAACATAAATAATAATGAATTTCTTTACTATATAATTAAAAATAAAAAATTCGGTTACTTTAATCAAACTATTTTCAAGTACAAATAACAGCGATGGAAGGTTTTAGTTTAATTGATTTATTGATTTGACTATATATTATTTAATTATTTTATATTTATAAAACTCATTTCAATCTTGTCATTAATCATAGAATTTTTAATTTTTAAAATATCACTTTGATGAATTAATTTTATTTATTTATTTTTTAATTTGTAATGCTAGAATACCATAGTTTGGGTAAGTGGGATATTTTATAAATTGTAGATAATTGAAATTTTTATCCAACTTAATATTATTGGGTTTATAATTTGTAAAACGATAAAAATTTAATCATATGTTAATTGTTTAACCAACACTAAAATGATAAAACTTTATTATTACAAAATTTTATCAACTTGATTCTAGTAAAAAAATTTAAAATAATAAATACTTTTGGCAGCCCCCCAAAATCACCTTATTCACCACCAACAATTGAAAATACAAAAAATAACCCCATGATCCGGCCCAATTTCGAGCACGAGCATGACACGTTCAACCAAACTTTGCTTTCCTGACTTCTTGGTCTAGCTTGAAGTCAAGCTAGGGTTGTTAATTGAACGAGCCAGCTTGTGAACATTTAGCGTTCGGTTCGGCTTGACTCTACTCGAAACTCGCCATTTAAATACTCGAGCTCGAACTCGAATCATACGAGCCGAACATGAGTAAGGTCGTATTCGACTCGACTCGACTCAGTTATAACTCGAACTCGACTCACAGCTCGACTCGATAAAATAATATAATAATATAGTTTTTATATTATATTATATTATATTTTATATATATATATATATATACAATATAATAACAAAGAAGTGAGATAGTTCAAGCTCACGAACGAGCTAAGTTCGAGCTCGGGAAAACTAGACAATTTAAGTGTATTTGAGCTCGAATCGAGCTCGAACACATAAAAGATATTCAAATCAAACTTAAGCATATATGTTCAAAACTTGTTCGATCTCAAGTTGAGTTCGAACGAGTTTCAAACTATTCGAGCCGAGTTAGAATACAAGTTAAGTTCGGCTCACTCGCTCAATTAGCACCCCTAAGTCAAGCCTTTAGAGCTTATTTATAAATTGAACTCAAGCCAGATCAACTTCTACTTACGTATAATATATGTGACACCCTAATTTTTATTCACTTAATAATCGGATCGAAAATATTTTGATCGAGTCGAATCATGTCTAAAGTAGTTAGTCTATAATACTTGATCAATAATATAAATTAAAGTAACTCATTTGGCGTTAAGGGAATTGAAGACATCACTAAATATGCGTAAAAAATACATCAAATATAAGTAAAATTGTAAAAGAAATTAACTGTGGTGAGCTCAAGTGTGTGCAACATTTATTTGTCCTCCCAGTAAAACTAACTCGGAATCACGAAACCTTTATATATAATAGTAAAAACGTCAGTTACAAATGTTATTAGTTCAAAAATAACTAATAATCAAACTGGTAGATGAGAGTTGACCTTCCTGTTAAATGAAAATATTTATATACTCCTCCGTAGAATCTCTCATAAGGGCGTTAATTAGAAGTCGTCGACCTCACACGACAGCGTCCCTTTCTTACTTATCTTGTGCTTCGTCAACTTTAAAAACTATCCCTTGCGCGAGAACATAAATTTCTTTTCTTTCAGCCTTCAACATCCTATGTATCACTCGTGGCCTTGAATATAGATGTCAAATGCTCTCAGGTACACGCACCATTTGAAACCACAAATAAATACATGTGTTGCATTGTAGTACCTATAAACCTCTATACTTATCGGGATTTAAAAAATTTTAAAGTGGAGTTGTCAAGATCTTTTAAGAATGGAGCAAAACACTTACTAAATCCAGAGCCCGTTTTGACTAACACGCACACTATCTCAAGACACATTGTCAATTTTTCCTTATCTCACATCTCACTAGAAAACTAGAGAAAATCATATATAGACATATGAAGATATTTATATAATAGGCCGAAGGCAACTTGTGATAGATCTTATATTTGAAATCTGACTTGAGGGATTTCACCCTCAAAACTTTTTAATCACATAAGAAAAATACATCTAAATGGCCCGTGTTAAGTGAGATCCAATAAAACAACTACTTAATATGCCCTGCGATTTAGAAATCAAATGAGTAATAGAATATAGTGATAAAATGTGAGAAGAATCCTAACGAACCTGTAGTCCAAGCTCTAAACATGTTATCTTATTTACGGCGAGCTCGGACTCTAAAACTTACATTGAAACCACTTATAAGTAAAATACTAATATCTCTATATGATACATGTTCGTGGTATATAGCACATCCTAATAAGAAAGACAATATTAAATAAACCTACAACTAAACATATGACACGTAAATCGAGACATAATAAAATAAATAACTAATAATAAATAATAAATAAATACATACATTCATAAATAAATAGATAAATAATAAATACATAAAAATAATTAATATTCTAATCATAAAATAATGATATTATATATTATATAAATACAAGGCTAAACACGAATAAATATCACACACACTCGTGTAAATATCACATATACTCATGTTATTAAACATATAAATAATTAATTAAATAAATACATAATCATCTAAATAATAAATAAATAAATAAATAATAGTTAATTTTAATTAATCACGAATAATAATAATATCACAGTCATCTAACACGAAATACGTTATAAAATACAAATAAATAATAACATACACGCAATGAACAAATAGATAAATAATTAAATAATTAAATAATTAAATAAAATTTAGTAAGCATGAATAAGATTAATATTAATAAGTAAATATATCAATAATAATAACAAACAATTACATAAGCATCTATCATATAATACAAAGAAATAAAAAATAATAAATAAATAAATAAATAAACAATCATAACATTAAACTATGCTAAATAAGATTGATATGTATCTAAACTAATCTGGGGGTTCTCGAATTACCGAAAATAGTCAAAAAACAGTTAAAATTGGCTAAACGGGTCAACTTAGGCAATTCGTCCAAGTCAAACCGAGTCGACTCAACTAAGTCAAGCAATAGTGCAGGGTGGGTAGCTGGACGTGAACACGGGCTCAGGCATGACCATAGAACTGTTGTGCAGGTGAACTAGATTGGGTAGGTGGATGTGAACGCCAATATATGGGTCCGATATGGTGGGCGATGTCGACGGTCAAGATTGAGAGCCCATGTGATGAGGAGAATGATAGTGGTGGTGATTGGTGGAGTCTGGCTGTTGGCTGGCCAAAAATGACCGAAAAGGGCAAAATTGCTGTCGGGTATGGTGGCATCGACAGCGGAGATCACAACCATGACGGTGGTCATGAGTGGTCTCAAAATGTTGGCCTCGATGAGATGAAGTTGTGTGGGTGTCGGATAGGCGGAGGTGGCTAGCTGGTACTGAAAAATAGCTCAAACGTGTGGTAGTGGTGGCTGAAACCGGTGATGAAAACATCGTCACCGACTGCAACTGCGTCGATGCCAATGGTGATGAGGGGTACAACTCGATAACCGACTGCAAAGCGGTCATGGGGGTGTCAATCCGGTGGCGGGGGTGAGCAGGAGATTCGCTGGTGGCAAGCCGAAGTGGCGACGACGATAGGGTGGAAATCATCAAAATCATGAGAAATTTCTTGAAAATAGCTAGGTGAAGCTAGGGTCGACATGGATGATGCAGATCTTGCTACTTGGCACGATCTGAACGTCCGACAGCTCATGGTCTATTGGGCCTACTTATGGGTATATGTTATATACATATGGACGAAAAGTTCGGGTCGAGATGATCCAAAGTCAAAACTGACTTAAATTCTAAAAGTGATTCTATAAGTGAGAATTGAGACAAGAAGGTTAAATGAGTCTCAGGCCTTGAACTCAATCGAGTGAAAACCTACAAATCAATTAAAATAGGCCCACATGGGTACAATTCGATGATCCAAAATTCGTGTGATGCATGCAAATAAGATACATTGAAAATTCTCAATAGATTGTAGACGCAGCAAGACCTAAATCTAGGCCTATAACCCTAACTAATTGAAAAATTATATTTATACTTCGTGCATACAATAATAACTTATGGTTTGTTATAGCCTATCTCAAGCTATCATCTTCATATCAGGCATACTCAGCCACCATAATATATTCATACGGTCATTTAAGCCCCATACTATCAATCGAACCAACTCGTGATTGGCCCGAACTAGGTAAAACTATAAGCGGGTAAAACCATAAGGTGAAGTTGAGTTTTACAATATATCTATATAAACAGAAAATAGTCACATAGTAAAATTATTTTTTATTTAAAATATACTATTATTAATAAAAGGAGAATTTAATATTAAAAGTAGAAGAATCAGTCAATCAAAATATAAAAAAATTATAAAAAAATACAATAAAAATACCTCCTTGTAGGGTCATAGGTTCTAATCTCGCCAACCTTAATTATTTTAACAAAAAAAATATAATAAAAATATTTCTCTCAATTTTTTGTAAAAATAATAATAATAATAATAATAATAATAATAATAATTTTTTCACAATAAAAAATCACCAATTTAAGCCCTACTTCTTTCAATTTTTAACTTTCTACTAATAAAAATCTATCTAATTGTCTTTAAAAAGATATAATATAAAATCAAATTACAATAATTTACCTTTTTATTCAAATAAGATATATTTGAAATCAATTACTATTTATATCTAAGATATTAAATTATCATACCTTATCTCATTGTTAAATAAAAATTTATAAATAAAATTAAAATTTATCTAGTATAGACCACACATATTGTGACATCTTGCCTAATTAATATTTTAATCATGTCTTTTATTATTTTAAATTAGCTTTTTTATATAAAAAATATAATAAAATTGTCTAAAAGTCATTTTTAATATAAAACCAATACAAATATCATTGATCACGCGTTTAATTGACCAGTTTCGAAAAAAAATTAAACCAATAATTTAGGAAAAAACTTATACTCTTATACATATTTTTTGGCATAATCACTGGACTTGTGATCCTCCCCACATGGGCCATGGCTGCACGTCAAATTGATAACAATCAAGCGCCATCATTTTTGTTTCGACCGTGGTTCCCGAGTGTGTACCCTGCATTTTTTTTTTTTGAGCGAGTACGCTGCCTTGTTACTGTAGATAGCACACGAACAGGCAAATTAGGTTCCTTTTTCCCAGCACAAGAGGGCAAGCAACCAGTAAGAGATGGAAGGGCACTCGTTTAGTTAACTCTATCAACTGTATTTGTGGTTGAAAAGAAAAAACATTGAAAACTTGAAATAGGCTAGTATACAACAGACACAGAACGTGATGAACCGGACCCATCATCATAAACTACCAACAAAGATAAGTGTACCATCCAATGAGTTTGCTTCTATAATGTTGCCCTTGATCTCTGCCTTATTCTATTCAAAGGTGAAGCAAACCATAGACACAAAATGTTATCCACATTCAATAAATACCATTCAAATGGGGCCATGAAAAGGGGCAGCCAGCATTTGCGCACCAGCGTACTCCGTCCCATCCATGAGGGAAGATAGAACTTTAAACTTCATATTCCGCAGGTTTGAAATCTGGGACCAAATTTTGGTAAAAGTGGGTGAAAACACACTCCAACGACCTCACCAGTTACCACTTCATAGATCTATGTCCTTCGTTTGAAAGTAAAGATTCTACTCCATTCATCTGTCACCATTCAACTACCAACAGTTGCCGTATCGGTTAATCGATTTTCTTTTTCTTTTCTTTTCTTAAACCCGAAAGAGACGACTCAGACCAACAATGTTTTCTCAGGTTGCCATCATCGCCAACCTTTAAAAAATGCAAGGAAGATGTTCTTTCGGCCACTTTACCGCTCATATGGACGTGATTCCCATTACATCTTCATAACACTTCTTTTCACGTTTTGAGAAGGAAAGGCCAACCATCTCATCTCATTAACAAATGTTTTGTAACCAAAAACCAGCCTCTCAAGTACCTTTCATGCAGTACGAGGAGGTCATCAGTTTTTCTTGTGACAGACGGCACGGCTGAGGTACTTGAAGACGAAGTTGAAAGTGGACAGCGGTTTCCCCACCCAAGCCATGGCCTCACAAATATTGTATTAGACTCACGGGTCTAAAACTCTCAGGTCTTACGTGCTTACAAGTATCACACACCCCACCAAACAAAAAAAAAAGAGATAATCAGAAATGCAGTTCTCCTGGCCGTCTTGCCCATTGGCCGCATGCAAAACAAATATCCTTCCGACAAGCATGATATACATGAGACACAGAACACAGTCTGACCACAGGAAAAGCAGGATTTTGAGCACCGATCATCTAGCCACCTTGCAAGTCCAATGACATGCTATCATACCCATGCTTTTCAATTGATTAATGATAAGAGTAGTGAGGGGGGGAAGGGAAAAGGGCAGAGAACATGGGAGAGAGTACCAAGAAAACCAACCAATGCCTATTTGAAATAGGAAAGGCACCCACCACAAGAATGATTAGTCAAGTACGGAGGGATAAGGAATTACGCCACCAAGAAAATGACTTCAAATTAACAAGATTTGGCAAAGGAGATTACACCACCTAGAGCAAAGAGGATTGGAAACAATACGGTAGTTTAAACACATTCCAATCTCTTCTAAAAAAAATTGTGAGGAAATGTCGTACACGATACAACAATTATCAGTTCTATTGCCTCGTTTTCTACTGCAGTTGATCATCACAGTAGATCTTTTTGTTTGGGGGTATTACATGAATGGGTGAGGAGGATAGAGGAAGTACCTGAGAAGAACTCGAATGGAGGTGATCTTTTTCCTTGTTTTTACCTATGATGATGGTGATGAACGACCCATCTCCATCGGAGGCCAGTGAGGAACTGGTGATGACTGGAGGACCAGGTGAAGGATTAGCCATAACAGAGCTCTCCATGAGAAGCTTTCTTTGCAGCTTCTCCTCAGCATCCTGTAAAAACTTGAACTTTGGAGGTGGTGATGATAAAGCTTTATTTACCACAGCTTCTGTGGTGGAATCAAAGAGAGGATTGAATCCACGCTGGTTGTAACGGTTGATGGGAGTCAGAGGAGGAGTCACGAAGGGCGGGGAAGAGAGGGGGTGAGATACGGGGTCTCTGCAGAGAAAAGATCAGTCAAGCTTCTGCTTCTGGACCCCTTCCTGCTCTTGGTGTCTCCTCTGGATCTACCATCATCAGATTCCAAATCTTCCTTCGTTTCTTCTTTAATGGTGAAAAGAAATCTAGGAGGTCCAGAGAGGTTATGCAACCTCATAAGCTCAGTCTCTATGCTTTCCTCTCCCAGAGGTTTGAGCAAGTAGTCCATTCCAGAGCGAGAATGCAAATGGAGCTGATCTTCTGAGTCCCTGCCATGCATTTCTGATGTCCTCGTGGTGGTGTGGGGGTTCAAAGCTCTAGAGCTCAATGATGTAGGCTTCTTCCAGCAGAGAAGGTAGAAGAGTTCCCTTGAGGAGCTGCTGTAGTCATCCTCAATCTCCCTATTGATGATCCTCTTCTTCCACCATAACAAGTAGTAGAGCTCTGCAACTAGAGCCAAAAAGAGGCAGCCAAAAACCAAACTCAGCCCAATGCCCAAACTGCTCAGTGATTTCATTTTTCTCACAAACACAATCACATTCCAAAGCAAAGCAAAAAACCCAACTCAACAACCGGAAGAATCTGTGAAGACTCTTCCTTACAAAATCAAACACCAAGTTCACTAAACATATGGCTCTTACTGGCACCCAGTAGTATCAGACTTCGTTGCTCAAATTGTAAACCAACTTTCTGATATGTCTCACCTTCCACCAGTTGCAAGGCAAAACTTTTTAGACTATCCTCTGTCTCCAACAATAAGCTTCCCTAACCTCAAAGTTGCAAAAATGTCTGCAGAGACCACACTTGAGCAGACCAATTGCCAAGAAAATTTAAAAACAAAGTAATCTCCAAGCGTATCCGACGACCCGCCTAGTTTTGCAGTTTAGGCAACAGTTCATAACAGAAATAGAAAATGACCCAACACATATGACTTGGAGCCCAACCACCAAAGACAGGATACAGAAACACTTCAAAACAATGGAAAGATAACCAGTTGGGCAGTTACCAGAGTAGATGGGAATGATAGTTGCAGCAACATGGAGCTTGGAAGAAGAAGAAAAGAAAGACAGGGAGAGGTAAAGCTAAGTAATTGCATAATAATAAAGTATGGTTGAGAGGATAGCATCCAGTTCTGAGCCAGAAGGGGTGAGTCACATGGGAAGGGAATGTGAAAGGGATGGCTAACACTTTTGCCAAAGCTTCCCTTGCAGAAAGCCGAGCATAAACAACTAGGAATAGCATGCCTCTTGTCTTCCACTGTCCCAGACTTGTTTGGTTCCTTGGCTTTTTCGGTGAAAAAAGGCCCTTTTTTTCAAGCTTTTCCCTCCATAATCTAATTTAATTCTATCAAACGGTCGTCTATTGTGTCGAAAAAAACAACTAATTCTATCAAAGGGTTGTCAATACATCACAAATAGATTATGAACCCGATTAACTAACATGATATAAGAGAATGTGTATCAATGACATAACGTTTGTGGGAGAACATATCCTCAGCCAACACGCTGGCAATAAAAGCTTTGTTATATATTGACTGCAACACCGACAAGGGTTACTCTGCATGTATTGAGACTTGGGTAGCTAACCTTCACCCACACAAGAATGGAGCTTAAAACAAAATACGTGAGGAAGACGACTTGACCTTAACACACACCCACGCAAAAATAAAATAAAAAATAAAAACGGTGGGAAAAGGGCTGGTAGTATGAAGGGGCGGTAGATGACGGGCTTGCTCCTCGCTCTATCACTCCACTTGTGCACGGTACCATCATTTTATAGTATTCAACATCCTCGAACTACGCATACATTCATCAACACCATTCCCAATATTCCAATATTCATTCGAAAGTGTTCCTTTATTTCATTTATTAATTTTATTTTCTAGCTTTATATATTTTCAACTTCCCACGACCAACCAACCAAGCAAAAGTGTTGCTAGTAATAAGTACACATATATAATCAGTGCAGAATATGATCTTGAGCTCCTTAAGGTGCAGTACAGTCCGGAGCAAGCCAGGAAGTGTCGCCGGCGTATGTCACCGTCGCCGGGGACGCCTCCTTGAAGAACCTCCAGTACTCCGACGAGGCGCACGCCGGCGGGGTACTATAGTTACCCCGGCAGCAAAGCTGGTCCATACCCATCGCTCCGCATCCACTCATGCATCCGATCACCGTTCCATTAGCATCCACTTTCCTCAAAGCCGCCGGGCACGACGACAGCAACTGCGCCCTGCACCCCACCACCGGGCACTTCCCCGTCCCCTCGTGGGGCTTCATCGTCATGGGCAGGTTTAAGCCGTCCACCACGCTCACCGGGTACGCCGCCGTCTCCACCCGGACGGCGAACTGGGCGAGGGTGACGGGGATTTCGGTGCCTTTGCTGTCGCATATGAAACCGAGGTTACCGCAGGAGCCAGTGGAGGAGTAGAGGCCGCCTCGGGGGTCAGCGTCGCAGCCAGTGCGCGCCCCGCCCAAAGGCGGCCGGACCAGCTGGTGATGGGGAGAGTGACGGAGTAGTGCGTGAGTGTTTCGACCTGGGTGAAGCCGTCGTGGAAGCCGAAAGGTGGTTGGAGAAATGGCCATATCTCTCGAAGGGGCAGTTGCTCACAGCCGTGAGCGTGACGTTGACTTGGGTTGTGGCATGGGCCGCTTGGACGATGAACAAGACGATTAACAGAAAAAATAGATCATGGAGAGAGAATAATATTGTATAATAACTGCTACTACATTTCTGAAATGGAGAAGCTGCCATGGGCATTAATCAGCAGCTAGATCTTGACGATCTCAACTATTTTCTTGTATTACGAAGTAATGGGCAATATTGGTTCACTGGATTGAAGGTCATATTGAAGAGTTCTAGTAATAGAGGGAAGGTGGTCGAGGTCGAGAGTGGAGGTGGAGAGGAGAGGAGAGGATGGAAAGTTTGAATGGTGTGAGGAGGGGAACGCATGGGATGTGCACCAGCTGCGAACGAAAACGGGCGTTAATTCGCTCAGATTTCTTGGTGTGAACTGTGAAGAAGAGCTAATTCTTCATCTTCATTTTAGTGTTTTGATCATCTTCTTGCGTGGGTAAGAACCGGCTCTACTTATGCCGCGGATCGAGTTCAAACTGCTTACACAAGACCTATAAAGTGATGACGGACAAACATGTAGTCTTTTTAAATATTTTTTAAAATTTTCCTTTTTTGATGGACGGTGAATTTTATAATTTAACGTACTTAATTTTGCTGTCAAACTTTACAACTTGACCAGACCTCAATGCATAAATATGCCAAGTCATCGCATAATCTTATGAAATTTTAATCTTGTTGTCATAGAAATCAAAATCGTAAGTAATGATATAGATCGATCACTTGCTATTCATAATTCAAATTATTACGCCAATTCAACCTCTAATGACCTTCTCTCGTTTTAATGATTTTTTCTCGTATCCTTTTGTTATTGTTGACCTCATCCTCGCGTCCTTTTGTCTATTTGTCGCCAACCTCCTCCATCAGCCTAAATGCTTATATAGTTTGATTTTGGTTTAAAGGTAATGTTTTTATTATTATATAAAACATTCTACAAGATTGTAAATCATAAGTATATAAGTGATTATTTTAAGTATTATACACAGGGGTGAGCAAGGTTTGGTTAACCAACCATGCCAAATTCATTTCAATAGTTTGGTTCGGTGCTAGTTTGGTCTAACAGTAGTTTTGTCGATTTTTGGTCAAAACCAATCAAATTAAATAAGCCAATAAATAGAAAAAAATTATTTGTATCATTTTTTTACAGTAAATATGCCTTTATTTCTAGTTATTATCATGATATAAAATATATATATATATATATATAATTATCATTTTGATCCAATTTATTAAAAATAATTTATTTATGTATGTATAAAAATAAAAATTTAATATATTATATATTGTGTACATATTATTCAATATCTCAAATTAGATTATTATTTGTGTAACTTTTGTGATAAGTTTGTAATTATCCCCTATATATGTGTTAGCAATTCTTTATTTCATAAATAAAACTTTTAAAGTAAATACTAAAAATAAACACTATTAATAATAAAAAACATCATTTATCATTTTAGTTAGTTTGGTTAGAGTTCACTTAAAATTAAATAAAATTGAATAAATTCAATTTGTTCGATTTGGCTAGTTAAGTTATCTATTACAATTTGGTTTTTGTTTTATTAACCAAACATTTTCAATTTGGTTAATTAGCTAAGTAGCTCAATTTGGTTTTAACCAAACCAACCAAACAATCAACCCTTTATACACACTCACAATTACACGATGTTTCAATTAGTGCTTCTTTGGCATGCAATGGCTGGACTAAACATCTTTTGCTCACTTTTGAAATCATTAACCTTGCTAATAATGACTCTCTGTTTTCCAAATCACTTTGCAATTACCTTTAACACATTCAAACCTTCCCATTATTGTTCTAATTGATATAATTGAAAATCAAATATTTACTTTCAAACTTGGTCTACTTTTTAGAGTCAATTCAATTTAGTTGGATTTTAAGTTTTCGTTATTTAATTTGTATGTTAATTAATTAAGTCTGACCTAGTTTGGAGGTGATTTAATCACAATAGCTATAGTATCATCTAATTGCACTAAAAAAACACAACTTTTACCAAAGACAACATGTGTTATGCAGATGATAAAAGACAATGAAGGTGCCCTGAATTTCATTTATTACATAATAAATTTATGAAAATAAAGCGTAAAAATAAATAGATAGAAAGTTGACAAAAAAACAAAATGATTAAAAAAATAAGTTGACATCAAATTAATAATTTTAAAAAATTACTCATAATGCGTTTTAAGTCATTATCAAGTAAATTATGCGTGATGTCATCAATGACATTATAGATTTAATACAACGTCATCTATGCCATTTGTAAAATACACATAATGTCATTGATGTTATTATAAATTAGTTATTTTGAAAAATTATTAAGATAGAAACTAATTTAATAAGAATCAAAATTAATTAAAAATATATTGATAAAAATTAATTTTATTTAAATCAAATTAATATTAGTTAAATTTAATAAAATAATTAATAAAAATATACTTGTGATGTCATGGTTGCATGTAAAATTAATTTAATTGGTGGAGGGAAATGGATGCCATTAATGACATAGATAAAAAATAACTATACAAAAAAGTTTATGACAAATATTTAATTAATGAATATATATATTAAATAAAAATTAAAATTATGTTACTAACGTCGTTGATGATATTGTTATCTAAATAAATCGATGCTATTCAAGTTCAATAAAAGAAACTAAATTACATGTCATTAGTTACGTTGATGTATATGTGAATGTCATTAATTATATTGATGCAGATGACGTGATGTCATTAATGAAATGGATGCTGTTTTAAAAATTAAGTTGATTAAAAAATTGATTTGGGACAATTTAATTGATGTAAAATAAATATAACCAACAAAATAAGTTAATCAAAAGATTGATTAGAAAAAAAGTTGATTAACCCAATTAAAAAAACAAATACATACATTTTTCTTTTTCTCAAATCACTCCCCCCAAAAAATCCCACCCCCATGCACCACCCAATTTAACCCACTCCATATATTTCATCCCTTTCCAAATCATATATTTTCCCCTCTTGAAACACCCATCCACCCATCCTACTTCCTCTACCCAATTTCTCTCCTCCTTACACTGAATCCCCTCTCCTCCTCTCTTTCTTTCCTGAGACTGTGCTTGTAGCTCACACTTGGTGGGAAGCATGGGACAGGGCCACTCGCTGGCTGAGGTATAACGCCGAGAACTTAGATGCACTCACATGGCGTCCTGAATGCCATTGCCTCTAGCATGGTACCACGACGGTATGGAAGGCCTCCGCATGCATGCAGTGGAAGGCGATCTCGTTGTCCTCAAGGCTGTAGGTGTTGATGAAGTCAATGACGTATAGGAGAACGATATAGAACAGGACGAATTAGGAGGAGGCGCAGCGGCCCAGACGACGAGGCGGACGGTGTTGTCGCCGAATATTGCATCAGGAGAGACCAAGATGGCGAGGGCATTGGTGATTCCCAAACCCCCACTACCTCACTCTCCTGCTTCCTCCTCCTGTCATTTAATCCCAAACCCACCATTCACATGTACGTCTTGCCATTTCTAAGTCGTTGGAAATGTCATCGTCGATTTGTTTTCTCCCGTCGACAATTTTGTTAAAAGATACTTCTTTCGGCTACTACCGCCTCTTGCCGCCGCACTTTTAGGCCCGGCATGTTGGCCTTGTCATGTTCTGCCATTTAGTACTGCTTCCCTGATTCTACTCGTCGCTGGCGGCAAGCTTGCCGGCGACCCAATGTGTCACTCATTGGAAATTCATAATTTTTTTAAAAAAGAAAACTCTGAACCTAATTAAGTGAACCCAATCCCTCCCTCTTGTAAAATAAATTTTACTGTTAATTTTATCATTATAAAAAAATACACTCTCCCTCATAAAATAATGTAAGTAGTTCATCCTACTTTACATAATAAAAAGCAAATTCAATGCCTCTAGATAATTGTTTCTAGATTAATATTTAAAGTTATTGTGGGAGAAAGTATAATCCACTAGATAATTTTAAAATGAAAAAAATCTGAATAGCATGAATAATAGAAGATAGCATAATCTACTAAATTTTGCTTACAAGATTATATTGTTATGAGCTTTTGCATTTTCAAAATCCTGGTTTTTAAAGTTGTTTCATGAGATATACTTTCTTACAATAGTACAACACATGACAGCATTAACTATATTTATCAGCAAAGTATAAGAAAAAGTGATATTTAAAAAAAAAAACTTTAAGAATGGTTTATTGTCTTTCCCTCAACCCCAAGATTTCCATCAGATTAGATAATAATATATTAGTTCAAATTTTGGTTCAGACTATATCTTAACCCTATCTAATTGAAAGCCCATCCTCCCACTTGCTTCCCCATCACTATCTCGATGCTTTAAAACCCACTCATCCCTAGAGTACAATAAATGTTTAGAAAACTTTGGAAGTACACCTGCAACATGCGTATAAATACCATTGTTGCGTGAATCGGAATCAGAAATCAGAATCAGTTTTCCAGGGAGTCGGAATCGGAATCGAAATCGGTCTGAATCGGCTATGAATCGGTTCAGTTGAATCGTCCTGAATCGGTCCAAATCGGTCATTTACAAAAATTTGCCAACTCATAACAGAAATACCTGAAATACATAATTATATAATTTCTCAACATAAATACACAAATTCAAATATTTATACAACAATCATAAAAATATGTAATTATGACAATACAACGGTAGCACATATTTACAGCAAATTTTCAAGACTTCCAAGCTATATTCGCACATCACAATTTGCACATCACAATTTTCACATAGCACATATTCGCACATCACAATTTGCAGCACACACAATTAAGTCAACGAAATCCCAAATCAGCAATAAAAAAATCCCAAATCCGCACAAAATTTTAATTTGGACATCACAATTTGCACATCATAGATAACAATTCGCACATCACAACATTCAATTTCAATAAAAAAATCTAAATTTACCCAAATTTTCGTTCGGCCGCCGATTCCACCTGAACTCCTCGCGTTTACTCTCCACAGTACACTCCGCAGTGCTGTCGGCCGGCCACCTATCGGAGGCGGAGTTGCGAGGGCGGTGGCGTGGTTGGAAGATCGGGCGGAGTTGAGGTCGGACGGCAGAAGCGCGACGGAGGGCGGCTGCCGATTCCACCCGAACTCCTCACCTTTGTGCTCTACAGTAGGTCGGGCGGAGCTGAGGTCGGACGGCGAAAGCGCAGCGGAGGGCGGCTGCCGATTCCACCCGAACTCGCCTTTGCGCTCCACAGCAGGTCAAGCGGAGCTGAGGTCGGACGGCGTTGGCGTGGTCGGAAGGTCGGGCGGAGGTGAGGTCGAATGGTGGAAGCATGGCGGAGGGCGGCAGTGTGAGCGACGGCGGAAGAGCCGATTTTAGGTTTTTAAATCCAAATTATCATTTTACGTATGCTTAAATAATTTAATAAAAATGGGTATTTTAGTAATTTACTAAAAAAACCGATTCTAATTTCGAGTTAAATCGGTCGAAATCGGGCAAAATCGCCCTATTCCGAGGCCGATTCGGCGTCGATCGATTCGGCCCCGAAATTGGATCGGCGCAACACCAATCCGATTTAAATCGGTCGATTCTACTCGGAATCGGCCAATTCGTGCAGCCCGGATAAATACAACGCATACTGTATTTATTTTTTTGTATATATTATTATTATTATTATCATTGTTATTATTAGTATTACATTATTAATATATTCTTATTATTTAAAAAATATTTTGTAAAATTTAAAAATATAATAAAAAAATAAAGTCCCGTCATATAATTTTTATGAACTACACATTTAATATAAACTATTTTTAAAATGTCTCACAAAATAAAATTTATATATATGAAAAAAATCTAATAATATGTATAATAGGGGAAAGTATAATCTACTAAATTTTGCTTACAAGATTATATTATTATGAGCTTATGCATTTTCAAAATCGTGGTTTTTAAGGTTGTTTCATGGGATATACTTTCCTCCAATAGTATAGCACATGACAACATTAACTATATTTATCGTAAAAGTATACAAGTGTAATATTTAAAAAGAAAAATCTTTAGGAATGGTTTATTGTATTTCCTTCTAACCCCCAAGATCAGCTAGATGTACATCAGAGAAGATAATAATATTTTAGTTCAAATTTTGGTTCACCGTATATTTTAATCCTATCTAATTAAAAGCCATCCTCCCTACTTGCTCCCTATGACCATCTCTCCATGCCTTGAAACCCACACATGCCTAAACCCATAGTACAATAAATTTTTGGAAAATTTTGTACACTGCAAAATGCAAATAAATATAACGCATAATGTATTCAATTTTCTTATGTATTATATTATTATTATTATTGCTATTGTTATTGTTATTATTATTATTATTATTATTATTATTATATTATTATATTATTATTTAAAATATTTTAAAATTTTTAAAAATATAATAAAAATAAAAAATAAGGTGAATTACTCCTCGTATAGCTTTTATAAACTATACATTTAATTTAAACTGTTTTTAAAAGGTCCTACAAAATAAGATTTATATATATATGAAAAGTTGAATGTATAAGAAGGAAGGAGGGTAATACATTTTATCTTTTTATATTAATATGACGTACATTTAAATTTTTTAAAAATTCACAAGTTAATAGATATTTTAAATTAATTTTTATTATAATTAATTTGATGATTTAAAATAAATGGTAATAAAATTAAAAATTTAGAATTGTCCTTATATTTTTTGTGTTTTCATAGCAAATTTGCTATAATTAATTAATTTAAATAAACATAGAGACATTACCAATTGAGTTTCAGTAAACAGAAATTTGCGATTAAAGAGTAGCATAATATATTATTCACGGTTCAAAGGTGTCTTATATGTTATTCACTATTCAATGACATATTCTCTTATAATGACTTAATTAAACATAATTTGAATTAAAAAATATTTAAAATCCAAATTATCTTAAAAATTATCTAAACCAAATTAATATATATTTTAAAATAAAAATATTTTTTCAAAAGTACCTCACACGACAACTGAGATATTCGGACTTAGCTCCCACAAGTAATCCACCCGTTGGTTGAGAAAGAAGCGCATAGCACCGTGCGCGCCAAACACCTTTACGCAATACCGCGTGCCCCCTCTTCTGTCCTTCTCAATGCCCATAGAAAAAAGAGACTTGCTTTTATCCAGCAAGGCGAAACCAAATCTCCTCCGCTCCTCAAAACTCTCTTTGCATTCCCTTTCTTGCTCAAATACTATTCTTTGTCATCTGAATCAGTGGGCCCAACATCATGCATTCCATGTCCACCCCCACCTTAGCGTCTCGTCTCCCATTGCTTGAGCATTCACTATTACCGCATACTTGTCAATTTCTTGTCAGGCTCTTGAAATAATTTAAATGTGAATAGCGCTTGCAATGGTGAGCTGGTACATTGCAAAATCAAGCCTGAAAAATTGTAGTGTCTTCGCCCACCATTAGAAGGGGGATTTTTTCACCCACAACTCGATAGTGGTCCCTTCCCAGCCCGTTGGCTTGCTTGTGCATACGCTACTACCCGCTGCCCACTCACTGTTGCCTCGACTTTCTGTGATTGTGAATCTATGCTCCGGTCGAACGAAATAGGTTTGTTTAAGAACAACGCGATCTATGAGATGAAAGAAATCCTTTCGGAGCAAACGATGCCGAGCCCTTGCCTTCCAATGACAACCAAATCTGACCGGCTACCGTCCTTGCCCATGCAGTGACAAGATCTGCCACCGTCGTATTGGCAACAATCTGGCCGCCAAGCGAAGTGTCCGATTGCCACTAGTCGACGGATGGTAGGTAGAACGCCTACCAATATTGTTTAAAGGAAATGATTTTATTATTTAACCCAAGTGCCAGCTCGCAGCGGTAATTAAGATATTATAAAAAAATACACGTAAATCATGAAATTGATCTCTAACTGCCATTGCATCCTTATTATGGGGGGGGGGCTGTAAATAAACTAAACCTGTTTGTAATTATTTTATATTTAAGTTCGAATCGGTTTAAACCCGTATTTGTTAATTTTGTGCTAAATAAATATTCGGCTTAAAATTAATAACTCGTTGAACAATAAATAGAACTTAAATTAAGAAAGTATTCGACTTGACTTGTCTTGAAACTCAAACTCAATATGTTTAAACTCAAAAAATATTCAGTTTAAGTCGGCTCGTCAATATTATTAAAGTCATATTAAATTTATATAATATTAGAAAGAAATTTAGATCCTATATAAGTTAAACACGAGTTAAGCACAAATATTAACTTAGTTTGAACTCGTCTCGAAAATATAACGAGTTAAATATTAGCCAAACTTATACATCATGAATTTTGGAGGAGGTCGATTCGACCCATAATATATCAAAGCTCGTCTAACACTCAAATAAAATCAAACATATTTGTTAAAAAATTAAATTAAAATAAAAAATATCACTTCTCAACTGAGCTTGAATGGTCTCGTTAAAGGCCACGGATTACCCTTTAACCGTAAATACCCGTTAAAAAAAAAAGACACAGTCAATGATCGTATTAAGAACATAAGTAAAAAATTCAGGGTGTTATTAAGGCGGGCCATTTCTCTTCGCGTTCTCTCCGTTCCAAAGCCCTTTACCTCTTGACTGGCCTTTCTTCTCTCCCAACTTTCAACTTCCCCATGGCTTCTCAGTATTCCCAGGCCAGTCTTCTCCTCCAGAAGCAGCTCAAAGGTCTTGCCCATGGCCTGTGCCGTTTGCTTCTTCTTTTTTTCTCTTTTCCATATTTTTTTGTCTATTTTATTGAATTGTTTTGCGCCTGGCTGGGTTGTTTGCTGTCTTCTTTCGTTGATTATCGATGTTGGGTTTATTTGTTTGAACGGTTGATGATCTCTTTTTGCTTGCAGATCTCAACAAGAATCCGGTGGATGGCTTCTCGGCCGGGTTGGTGGACGATAACAACATCTTCGAGTGGAGCGTCACCATCATCGGCCCTCCTGATACATTATAGTGAGTGCTGCTGGTTCTGTTGTTGGAAAGATGTGTGATTGAGATGTTTTTGCGGATCAAAGGCAGGATCTTTGCTTTGTTTTGGGTGCTGGAAACTTTGGTTTAATCGTTGTGTCGTGGGATTGAGGTTGCAGGATAGCCTGAAGCAATTCTAGTGCCTGGAATTTAGGAGTTTTTCTTATCATTTCTTTGTTTAATTAAAGGATTGGCATGCACATATCAGCCGTCTAGTGGGTTTTGCTTTGATCTGAATGTTTTGGAATGCACATTTATGTTGCAGAAAATCAATATTTGTCTGTCTGATCGTTTTTAGCTGGAATTCTTCTACTATGAAATTTTGCTAGTTACGCAAGTATGTTATCCTCCTCTAGTATTCAATACTGCAGGTTGGTACATGCATTTATTCATTACTGTATCTAACTGTAATCTGTTGCAGTGATGGAGGCTACTTTAATGCAATTATGTCATTCCCGGCAAATTATCCTAACAAACCACCAACTGTCAGGTTCACGTCTGAAATGTGGCACCCCAATGGTTAGCCCATTCTATATTTGGTCGCTCTTCATGTTTGTTTCTCCCGGGCGTATCAATGAGAATAATGTGATTTTGTTTCCTTGTGGAGCTGGACTTCAGTCTATCCTGATGGACGAGTGTGCATTTCCATTCTTCATGAGCCTGGTGATGACCCTAATGGCTATGAACTTGCAAGTGAGCGTTGGACACCTGTTCATACTGTGAGTACTATGACTTCATTCACAGCTTTTCTCTTTTCATGAAAAAAAGAAAATCCTTGAGAAATTGTCAAATGATGAGCACGTCTTCCCTACGACAGAGTGTTCACTAGATTATTATTGTTAAAATTGTATGTAGTGTCATGCAGTTAATAAATAATTCTCATTACTTGAGGAAATGTTGGCACTTGTGTGTTTTGCTTATATGACTAATATTGGATACTTCCGGTCGAAAATCTCGTTCATGCAGTATGATGGTTGAATAAACAGTAATAGACCTGCTTGTTCAAAAGTTATGTTCATTTATCAATACAAAATATGATCTCATTGCTTGATGCTTTAGCAGTGTTTACATTATCATTTTCGTTTCTCTTTCTTTATCTGTTTGTTACTGTAATACTTTCCCCTTTTGGTCACATCAATACTATAAATCACATTGTAAGTTTGATAGAATCATGGAGATGTTATTAGGTTTACATGGTTTAAATTAGTTGGAGTCGGAATTTATGTTGTTGATTTAATTGGACTGTGTCATTTCTGACTCTTCAAGTGGGTAATGTGGATTTCTATTTAGTTCCATTGTGGAATTGTTGGGAAGGCTCATCTTTGTTGTTTTAAATTGAATAACCATTCATTTTATTTCCTAAATGGCATATTTCCATTTAGGAGGAAGTTTCTTTTGGTAGTATTGTTACTCAACATTACTGCATATTTGGTAGAATTGTCGTAATTTAATTAGGTTTTAATTGTTGACTGCAGCTAGATTCTAAATATATGTCGTGAATTTTTTGCAGTCATTTTTTTGCTGGTTTTATACAAATGATTTAAGTTTGCACCACAAGTTTACTTAAAAATTGCATTGTCTGTATGAAAAGGCATGCATTTTAACTGAAAAGTAAATTTACGTTGTATTGATATTTGACAATTTTAAAATTGTTGCTAATAAAACCTTTATCAACAACTTGTTTTGAAATATTAACATCATTTACTTTGATATGAGATGTAACACTGGCATAGTAAAGTTCATGAACAAGGGCCATACCCGGTCTGCGTATTGTCTGATGTCCATGGCTGATTCTTCGAATCTGGCCATTTTTGAGCAATTGCATTCTAGACAAGCTATCGCATTATGTAAGTGGCTTGGCAGCATATGAGGGTTGCACACTTAATCAATAATTCATAGGATGTCTAGATTAAATATTTTGAATGGGGTTGGTGATGTAGCACTTGTGAAGGAAAGCCGAATTCGGACGAGGCACCAGTCAAGGACTTAGGATTTTGATTCATATAAATATTATATTAAATAGGAACTTCTGTATAAGTAATTTATGGTCTCTCGTAACTCTGCGATTAATCGACAAAGTACCAATAAGAGTTTCAGTCTCGTTTATGACAAGGGAGTTATTTCTCCCTATGTTTTTTGTATTTTTCGTCAGTATTCTGCAGACCTCTCTTTTTTTCTTTTTTTGTCTTTTCAATTTTGTTCTTCTAATTCTTCTGAAAGCCTTTCTGTGAGTTTTGTTAGAAATTGGTTGGAAATGGAAAATCACACCTCTTTTATGATTTCATTGTTGACATTGATTATTGTGGAATGTATCATCAATTTTCAATATTAAGCATTTGAAAACCTACACACAGGAGTTTCACTTATAATAAGAGTTCTTTTTCCGTCCAACATCTGTCTGTTGGTGGTATTGGGGAATTTTCAACAGCAATAGCGACTTACCATTTGCTTATGGATTCATAGGTTGGATCAAACTCGATCTGGTTCAGCCCTTGCAGCATAGTTGTAAAAACTGAAAAAAAAGGTCTATATAAAAAGACAAATCCGAACCTTTCCTTTGCAAATAACTGGGAAGATAGCTGATAAAAATTGAGAAATGTCGGCGGATTAATTGCTGCCTTGCAGTGGTTCATAGCCAAGAAAGCAGAAAAAAGAGGTGAAATAAGCCTTGTACCTTGTCAAACACCTCTTGCTGTGGCAAGTTCCTTGGCCAATAGATGGATATTGTCTCCCTGGTATTTTGTCTTGACATCCTGCATACTGGGTTCTCAATGGTATTTCTTTGCAACGTTGCAAGATGCCATACTGAGATCTTCTTTGCCCGTACGATGTAGGTCAGTGAGTACTTCTCATTTTTCTCCTGTTCAATCAATATTCTTCATGGAGAAGATCACTTCATAAGTTGGGCGTCTAAAACTTAATGAAGGCCCTGGAAAGAATGGAAAGCATCACACTTAATTATTATGGCATAGACTGATTGGCAACCTCTAGCATTTTTTTGTATTAGGATGTAGTGTTGATAAGAGAATGGCTGTGTTTCTTGGTAGGCACTAGGCAGTTTGGAGATACAAAATGATAAATTGTAAGCTGCTGATTCTTTTTACAAGCGTACTTTGGACAACCACTTCGTTATATGAATTTTGTGTTGTAGTTTTTTTTCTCCTTTTCTGATTTGGTTTTTGTCTCGAGTATGCTATTGTGCTGTGTTTACTCATTCAAAGTTATGTTGAGAATGACAGGTTGAGAGTATTGTGTTAAGCATCATATCCATGCTCTCCAGTCCAAATGATGAATCTCCTGCTAATGTTGAAGCTGCTGTAAGTCTAATATATTGTATCTGTTTTTATATATTTTGTCTATTGCCAGTAATGCTAAAGTATAATTCCTAGCTGGTTGATTTTCTATATTCATGTTAGTTTGGTGAGAACATTCGGATTGGGCTTTGTCACATGGTTGTTTCAGTTAATATTATTTCCATAATTTTTATGGCTAGATGAATGAGCCGACTAACCCATTTGAAAAGTTTACCATGGGTTCAAGTTTTCACTCACCAGATATTTTTCTGCATATGTGAGTTAGGAGGATGCAAGTAGTTCATTTATAGGTTATAATTTGGATGTTCTATGATAATTTCAGTTAACAATATGTTCCATTTTATGGCTAGATGAATGGGACCAATGTTGGACATTTTGTTTGTTACATTATTTGCTTGGACTTTATGATAATTTAACCTCACAAACAGCTTGGATAAAATTTCTTTGAACGCATAAAACTTCATCCTGGGGCTTTTATTTATTTATTTGAAGATAATGTAGATTGTAGGACCTCGATCACTGGCAGTTTATATGACCAAAATAATTGGGGCAGGAGGCATGGTTTAGGATCTAATTGAGAGCAAATGGTAAAGTTTGAGACTGGCAAAGCAATAGATTAAACAATGAAGTGTGAGCTCTGGTTTGATGACATGTCTTGCTAATTATGCCCATCTACTGCCATATGTGTAAGGGCAGTTTCAACTTCCTTAATCATAACTTTTACTGTCTACTAAATTTTTTTTAAAGTATTACTGTTTGATATGAGTTAACTGTTGAAAGCATAAACCCAAACCCCTTAGAATCATTAGGCAAATAAATGTATCTCACTTTTAAGTAACTCATTTCTCTTCTACAGAAAGAGTGGAGAGATAGGAAAGACGAATTCAAAAAGAAGGTGAGCCGGATTGTCAGACGCTCTCAAGAGATGCTTTAGTTATGATGCACCGTGTGGCGTCTGTTCAGTGGCCTAGTCGGTTTCATCCCTGGCTGTTCAAAGCGTCCCCATGCTCCTTAAGATCTTTCCTTGCATTGAAGCTATGGGTTGTTAAAGTGGGTTGGTTGTAAGTGGTTAGTCTCTTGTAGAATTTGCTATTTATGTTTCATACAACCAAGTTTCTTCGTTTGTTCCAACAATTTTTATAACAGTATAAATGCATAAGCAGAACATTCTGTATGATTGATTTTAATGACTTGAAGGTGTAGTTTTGTTGAATCCATACATTGATTTCCATAAATTTCTACATATTTTGTTGTGAATCTCTGATCATTTTAAAACCCATGCTATAGATTTAAATGTGGAGATTGCGGATGAATTGTATGCCTTTGGTGAACCATCAATGTGAACAGCTGTGGATTTTTATCTGCAGTGGTGACCACTCTCTGTCGTTCCTGAATGATTCATATAGTTTTCTGGGCATCTGGCGCTGTTCATCTTGTACCTTGAGCATGTAGCTTCTCTAATTATCCACATCATTAATTAATAAACTGACAACAGGGTTGTAGTGCAATGTGGGAACTAGGAAGTAACTAGTCATTTGCACCAGTCATGTGCAATGTTGCGAGGGACTTTGAAGGCCTTAGAGAAGAGGTCTTTCCTCTTTGAAACTCTTCCTCTTTTTTTGATCTGAGACAGGGAGGGATGTATTATTGATTTGAAAGTAAAAGAGTCTAGAGTGTGATGCTAGACGGATTATTATATTTTTTCGTATACTATGCCAATTTGTATCATTCGGGAGCAAGTAAATGACAAGGTAGAGTGTATTTCATTGAGCTTCTCCTCAAAATATGGAGAATTCTCATATAATTCTCTAAAAAAAGGGGGTGGGGGGGGGAGATACTTTAAGATAAGTATAATAAAATTTTCTTCTTTTTATAAAATTATATTCAATTTTCCCGCGAACTAGTAAAATCAAAAAAATTATTTCCTTTTCTGGTATGGTCGGATAATAACATGATGATGTTTATTGAAAATGTTTTTTTTAACATAACAGCAAAAGACCTTAATTACTTGAAATACTAAAACAAGTATTATTGAACTATAGTTTTTGTGAGGCAATCCTTTGCACAATCTCACCTATAGTTGTAAAAATAAGAATAAGACGTTAAATCGGATTAGAAAGAAGTTATTGAATCGGACCGATTTATTAAAAATTGGATAAAAATCAGTTTACTTGAATTTGTTAAAATCGGTCATTGATCTTTTCCCCTATGTCCCCCACATCATTTTAGAACATGCCATTAAATTATTATTAATTGTAATTTACTTTATTTTATATTAGATTTTATGATTTATTTTATTATTATTAATTCGAGTAAGTAGTGAGTTAATTTTTATTACTTAAACTACCCCCTTCTAACTTCGCTAATCGCCGCCATCCAACCGAGCCCCTTCCCTTACCGCTCTGTCGCCGCCCTCCCCCACACTTGCCGCTGGATCTCCTCCCCTCCCTTGCCACTGTCTTCCCCCACCCCGCCCCCTTGCCTCTCTTGCCCCTGTTTCCTGTCACCAACTTTGTCAATCACCACCATCCAACCGCACCCCATCCCTACCGCTCCGGCCTTTGTCTTCTATCACCAACTTCACCAATCACCACCATCTAACCTTGCCCCGTCCCCTGCCACTCCCTTCGTCCCTCCCCGGCTTGCCGCCTGGCCACCCTTGCCTCCCCGCCACCCGGCTGCCCCCACTTCCCTATCGCCAGATCTTGTCCCCTCGGCCGCGACCACCACCCCCCACAGCTCCCGCCCCTGTCTCCTCCCCCCCCCCCCAACGCGGCGCCCGCTGCCGACCCCTTCACCCTATCACCCTCAGCCTCACCTGAATTGACCGATTTTTACCGTCGTCAACTTGGGGTGACAATCGGCTCAAACCAACTTAAATTAGGTGATTCTTAGCCCGATTTTTAGCAAAAAATGATCCGACTCTTTTTTACTTGGATTTCTATCTAATCGAGTAAATTCGATCAACTCCACTCAAAATTGGCTGATTTTTGTAACTATAATCACACCCCGTTATCGAACAAGCCCAAACTCAGTTGGATTTCTCATATTGCAACCAAATTCATGTCCTTAAGGCTTAAACAATGTACCAAGTACAAGGTTAGACATTGACACTTGAGGCTTAAATTTTAATCCTTCTCCTGTATGTAATTTCTTTAGTAGAGGGCTTAAAATGTGTCATCTAAAAATAAATGATTCTTTTATGGAACTAGCAAGAAAACAAATGTAAACTGCATAATTAAATAATTAGCCCCACAAAAAAGTTTTTATATATGTAACATATTTCATGGAAAAAATAAATAGCACATGATAAATATTTTCTACATTCAAGATAAATTATAATCACCCTTGTGAAGATTTGCAAAAAAAGGGAAGAATTTTTTTTTCTTAACCTAAATGGAAGGACTTAGGAAAATTATTATTTTACGTAAGAGCCTAGGTTAAAAGTAAATATGATTATTTTGTTCTTATTAAGAGAGAATTAATTTTTCATAGAATAAATTAATATTTAATTATATAAAAAATATATTAAATTGATTATTGATAAATAATAATTTAAATAAAGAGCCGAGCTAAAAATAAAGGTGAAGGAGGAATGAATGCATGAAAGATCCACATATCGAAGCCAACTCCCAACTCCTAACTCCTAACTCCCAACGCCCAACTTCCAACTTCCAACTCCCAACCAGCTCCTTCTTCCTCCACTCCACTCCACTCCTCCACTTTGTCACCATTCTTCAAACCATGAGCAGCAGCAGCACCGGCATCTCATGCCCTCCCTCACCAATCTCTAACAATCTCAAACTCGCCCTTCCTCCACCCTTCACCACCACCCTTCCTTCCCCTTCTCTCTCTCTCTCTCGCACTATCTCCACTTCTAACCAGCATGTGATGTGTGTGGCTCCCTCTTCCTCTCTCCCATCCCAATATGCCCCTCCGCAACGGCCTTGTCACTTCCCAAGCGCCGCCGCCTCACACCTCCTCCCTCCACAACATCTGCCGCATAATTCACTACCTCCTCCTCCTCTTCCGCTTCGCCTCCTTCAGTTTCTCCCTCACCTCCGCAGTATTCATGGCCTCCGACCTCAAACGCTCCATTTCCGTATGGACTCATTTCGACGCCTTCAGGTCATACTCAGCCAAAGACCCATACAAATCTCACCTTTCCTTTCTTTTAATCACATGAGCTGAGGAGTATTGATTAGAGCTGGGATTTGCAGATTCGTTGTGGCGGCGAGTGGGATTGTTGCGGTCTACTCGTTCTTCGAGTTGGTTGTTTCGGCGTGGGAGATGTTGAGGGGCACCACCCCCATGCCGGAGATCTTTCAGCTCTGGTTCGATTTCGGCCACGATCAGGGATTCGCCTACCTGCTGCTGTCCGCAACCGCGGCGGCGATGGTGGAGGTGCGCAAGCAGTGGGCGGCGGAGACCTGCAAAAGGGAGAGTGGGTTCTGCGTTCAGGCCACCATCTCGGTGGCGATGGCCTTCGTCGCCTTCCTCTTCCTCGCCGGCTCGGCTCTCCTCTCTGGCTTCCGACTAGTTAGCTACTCCATCACCGGCTCTCGCTTCTACCTCTGATTCTTGGCTAAGTAAATCTTTCATTTTGTTTGCATTTTTTGCTTGCTCCTGTTCTGGTCTGTAAGTTGTTACTGCTTGCTAGTGTATTTATCCTTAGTTGTTCATAATTTTATGGTAGGCATCTGCTCAGTAGGTTTTAGTTCAAAGCAATAAAGTTGGTGAATCTTAAGTAACAAACATTTTGGATGTGGATGCCTAACTTTGAGAGGTTAGTGTGCTCTCTTAGCGTTAGGAAGTTATCATTGTTGTGTTAGCTATTTTTCAATCAAGATAAATAGGCGAGGTTTTATTGCACTTGTTTCCCACTTCGGTCATGATAGAATGATCCCAATGTCTTCATAGCTTGACCGGTTTGTTTAACCCCTCATGACTTAGTTTGATTCATATATCTTGATAGAAAATTAGTAAAAATGGCATGTATTTCTCTACTTCACCCTTAGAATGCTTATGGATTCCTCAGTGTCTTTTCATGAAAGTTTGTGATTGTGTGTGTCATTTTTTTTAAAAAAATTGACAATCCCAAACACAAACTCTTTTTCTCTGCTTTCTTCAATTGTTTGAATTATTACGTATTTTAGTGCATGGTTAATGTTAAATATCTTGTAAGTGGGGGTGAGCTCTTCCAAACTAGTGTATGGTATTGATCCTTAAAATCAGGGTTAGTATATTGATTGGATACAGCAAACATTTTGGACGTTGATTGGATGTTAATATTTAGATGTCTGTGCACACAATTAAAGTGGTCATTAGTTACTTAAACATCAGATAAGGGCTTGTTCATGTTTGTTATTTTTCACTTAAGAAAAGTAGGCTCTGTTTTTATCTTAAATGCTTTGAACTTTAGTTGGATTTGAGTAATACTAATCTTTGTTAGCGTTTGTGATAGAGTTCAACCGTTTTTTATAGAATGAAAAATAACAAACACAAACAAGACCTTGTCTTATATTTGTTCAACTATAGTCCATTCTATGGATGAGTATGGATATCTGGACGTTAGTGTCCAATTGAAGTGGTAAATGTTTGCGCTGATGCACATTGTCCAATATTCTACAATTGATTTCTATCCCTAATTGCATTATTATTATTGTTCACAAGTGATCTTTTCTTTGATCTAATTGTTTTGTATTGTGATGTAATGTTTTCTAGTGTTTGCTTTCTTCTGTTTGGTATGTTTGATATTGCTAGAGAATGCCCTTAGTTATTCATAACTTCAGAACAATAATCTTGTAAATAGAGGTGAGCATAAGTGTCTAATGTTGTTGGCTTGCTAGATGTAGGAATCGTTTCAACAAATGCGATACATTCTCTTGTTTGTATTTTCACTCGCTAGTTTTTAGCCAACAGAGTTAGATAGTCTCAGACAAACAAGTCATAGACATTAACTTCAGATGTGGTGTTTTGTTGGTCAATCATTAAAGGTGTTATTTGTGTTCAGACAAAAAATAGATGGTGGGTTTGATCAACAAATGCTTTGTAATTGATTATATTTTGACATTGTTACTGTTGTGGTCACACTTGTTCAGCCAAACTTCAAATGTTATTGATTAATTTGGATAAACTTTTCTTGATAAAAAAATTAGTAATCCAAATAAGACAGGTATTGATATTTGTCTTGATTGATGCCAGTGATTCTAATTGATTTTTAAATACATACGACACATGATACCTTGCCTGATGATGCTTTCCACAACTTGCTAGGAAAATGCTATCATTTAGACTTTGACGCCTGTTCTCTCCTTTATTTTGATGATGATAACAACATAGGAACATGTTGAGTTGAGCATTTCTGATCCTCAAAGCAGATGGAATCAAATTTATGTTTGCTAATGTTGGATTAAAACTTGGCTATTACATTTCTCCCTATCCAACCTGGAACTTCTTGATTAAGAATTTCAAATGTGTTAAGAATCTTCATGCCTGAAAACCATATGCCTCCTTATTCATTCGTTGTTTTTGTAAAAACACTAGTATTGAATTGTCTAGGCTTTTTTGAAAATGTGAAGTTGCATTAATTAGTACTTTGCATCAATGTACAAAAACTGGGATCCGTATGTTTTAAACTGGGAGGGAATTTGGTTTCTAAGTTGAGAATTTAGATGAAATTAGATAAGGTGATGCGGGTATGTAAGACACAAACTTCAATTTTAAAGATCAGTCTTCATTGAATAATGAGATGAATTTAGATGTTTTAGATATCGATTTTAATTGAATGATAAGAAAGAGAAGAGAGGTTTATCAGTGTGGGCCATGGCCGAGGCCAAGGCGAACAAAGCGTGAAATGGATTCCTATTCCAACCACTTGAAGCTAATCCACTCGTGGAGTGGGTTGTGAATGGATCGTTTTCGAACCCACCTTCGAGAAGCCGCGCATCATTATAGAATAGATTCTTTGTACTTTGTCCTCCTAATCTTAATTAATTGTATCACTTCATTCACGGTCAACTCCCTCTTAGTATTGAATATATCAATTCTCATTTCGCTGCACCGCACGCCCCACTTGCCAACGAGCTGGCGGCCTGCCAATATAGAACACAAGTTGCGGGCCTTAGCCTTCAAGTGCCACAGTTTCGCAACGCAACACAGCTGCGCGTCAAAATCGGTTCAATCATTTCACTCAAATAAAAAAATCTATTCAGTCATACCAGTGCGCACTCATTCACCGAGCTTTTATCACACGCATGCAAACAAAGTTGACGGATTGGATAACGCAATTATGCAAACTTGGACTTGGAAAGCTGGAACCAATCCTCAACGTGGAAGCAAGCTGGAAATGTTTTATTGGTCCCAAGTGTTCACTTTTTCCCAGCCAAAGCCAAAATGCGTGGTATCGCGGTTGATAGGTGGTGCAAGGGCGGTTTCCCAAAAATTTTTCCTGCCTTTTATGTCTGTGTGCTCAAGCAGTGTTGTATATGTACGAGAACTCATATACCAGCTCAGAAACGCAGAGTGCTACTGAACCAGCCATGGCTTCCCCCTTACCAATCCTACTCTCTATCACCACCTTCATCTTCCTCATCTCCTCCCTTCCCCGGCCTCCAGCCTTTGCGACAACAAGGAAAGGGACTCCCTTCTCCTCATCAAAAGCTCCCTAGGCAACCCACCTTCCCTCTCCACCTGGAACGCCACCGCCGACTGCTGCACCACCTGGGTCGGCATTAGCTGCGACGACGTGCAATCCACGCACGTTGTCACCATCGCCATCCGCTACAACAAGGATATCAATGGCACCATCCCGCCCGAGATCGGCAACCTCCCCAAAATCTACACCATTGCTCTCGAGCGCCTCCCTGGCCTCCACGGCGGGATTCCGACCACCGTCGGCAGACTTTCCAAGCTTGAGTTCATCTACATCTCCCACACGAAGCTCTCCGGCAACATTCCGGAATCTCTCGGCTAATTGAAGATTGCCCATTTCGACTTCCACCACTGCAAGCTCACCGGCCCCATCCCTGCCTCCATCACCCAAATCCCAACTCTCCGCCG
>JAURVB010009599.1:0-14788 GCA_033002965.1 Piper betle | reverse complement strand
TTTGCACATGGAGTTCTAGACATTCCTTAAATGTATTGCTGCTTCTGCTCTTCAAAATTTTTTACTTCCACGAAGTACATGCAAGAAGGATTTAGGTGCAACATTTGGGCAGACAAAAATAAACCCATAACCCACTTGCCATGACCTTCCAGTAGATGACCATACAAGACAATCAGCAGTCTCCTGATAACTAGCAGTACTGTCAAACTAAAAATATGTTATCATAATTTTTTTTAAAAAAGATAATAACTATCTAATGCCCCAAAAGATAATTCAAATATATGAAATCAGCAGAAAGACTTGAAGATAGTGAGATCTAAACTACGTAAAAACAGTGATGCACACAATCTAAAACATGAAATATAGCTAGGTTGTCAGCAACACAAAGGTCTACTAAAGAGATCATGCTTTACAGGATGTAAGAGCAACCGAGGAATCGTTAACATCAGGAAATAAAAAATTATTTCAAATCAGATTAATAACTATTAAAACAGTTGATTCCTGGTTTCCCAGTTATCTTAAAGCCACTAAGATATTCAAGATTCAGTTCCACAAATACGTGTTGGTGTGTATTTGGAAGATATTAGCCTACTGAATGGGGAAAAAAATGCAGATCATACTATCAATTTATCCCCAATAACTTCAACAGCACTGAACATTATGATATACTTAAAACAACTCTTACCTCAGATTGTGACTGCTCTTTGTCAAAAAGGCTAAAGTTTAATCAAACTAGCAGAATGCAACGGTTGACAGTTAGCAAAAAAGTCAAGAAATCATTCAAAAAGAATCACTCCCAAAAAAACCAGAGTAGTTTTATATGGTAATTAGTTATTTCCAAGTCACTAGCAAGTTACCTACGAATTGATGATCACCCAATGAAAGGGTGTAACACTCAAAAATTTCAATAGACAACAGTGAACAGCAGGAAAGGGTAGTAATAGAAAAACTCACAAATCCTGAGCCTTTGATCCCTTTCAAATACTTCTCTGTGCTGATTAGCAGAGGCCTGAACAGTCGACAACAGTGGCGGCTACCAGAAGTAGAAAAACTCGCAATCAGCAGAGTTTAGAACAAGAAATCAGCCACGGTGATTGCAGTGAATTATTCCTACAAAGGTTCTAAATTCACTGCTGCTTTTGTAAAAACAGATAAAACAAATGGAGCCTCTTCTCCAGGGTGGATAGTTGTTGGTACTATTGTGTATCCTTTTGGATCAGGATCCAAAACCATCTCGCATGATACTTCTCGAGAATTAACATAATCAGTCCCCCTACCGACTCATGCATATATATGTTATAAGCAGCACGCTCGACCACATGTCTTGAGTATTCTCAATCCAATATAAAACATCAGTACGTCATGGCTGAACTGATAATTTTGAAAACCAGTCGTCTTTCTTGAGAAGCTAACGCCCTATTCAGAAGAGTTGTGAAAACATGTTAGCATTTTCCCACAAAGAATAGCAAACAATAAATCAAAGCCAAAAGCGTGATTACTTGGGTTAAAGTAATGAAGACATGAATTGGCAATGATGCATCCAACCCAGTTGCTCTAAGTCTGAATTGAGGGTTCTGGTGCCACGTGTCATAATCTTGACATCCACCAGCACTGTATCCACGCCACTGCCCGTGGACAGAATAACGCATCTCAGGTGGATACACTCGACAGACATATATTGACCGAAAATGAATCTGAAAATCTTGCCAAGACATCCAAAATATCCCATCCTTGGACTGTCCAATAAAGGAAAATAGATCAGCACATAAGAGCAATCTGTATAATATATTTATATGAGGCACTACATCTTTCGCGAAGTCAAACACCCTCATCAGACATTTGTAGCATTTGTACTACACACATATTCATCAGGTAAAGCCATAGCATTGCATGCAAATATGTTAGTGAAATATACAACAAAAAGTGGAAGAAAGAAGCAGACTAGTACATC
This sequence comes from Piper betle, assembly GCA_033002965.1. Lineage (NCBI taxonomy): Eukaryota > Viridiplantae > Streptophyta > Magnoliopsida > Piperales > Piperaceae > Piper > Piper betle. The sequence goes on along the minus strand of JAURVB010009599.1, from coordinate 12,837 downwards.
TAATCACATCTGGTTGACAGTCAACAAACAAGAGACAAGCTTTGTACCTGGGGAACATGTTTAAGTTTGTGCTTCATGCGTTCTGTCCATTCTGGTGATGCGTCTGACCAAGGTCCATTCCATTCGACTTCATTAGCCCAAGAATTTCTAATCTGCACTAGCTTATGGCTATCTACTTCCCTTACCTAAATAAGGAAATAACATTAAGTGCAGGTAGCAGGGAAGTGAATGCAAGACATAGAGAATTCGTATTTACCTGAAGTATGGAGTAAGCATGACCCTGAACAATTCCACTGGCAGAAACATGTACATCAGACCCTGATGGGCTACCAGCTCCAAGCAGAAAACCCTCCTGTTTGAATCGTAACAATTGAGACCATAATCTCCCACTAGCAAGGTCAATCTGAGCCTGTGCACTTCTCATATCAATTTCTTCACCAGCTCCTCCAGTGAGGTCGACAAGAGCATCTTGGACAAGTCCACCTTCTAATGCCTCATATGAACCATGAAGCTTAGCATAAGCTTTCTCCAATACTGACACCCACAGCTCATTTCCTTTTCTGCTGGTGGCAAAAGCGGGCTTACTGGAAGCCTCACAAGGGATCCAATCATCCACAACAACAGGAACCCATTCTCCCTGCAAACTTGAACCATTACTATTCTGAATGGACAATAATTCGGAAAGATATATCAACTTTTAAGAACGCATTTGACAAAATGTCTCATTTTCTTCCTACAAATTTTCTCTCACTAAGAAATCAAACATGCTTAAAAACCCACCAAAATATGACGTGAATAATGCAAAATACAAATACAAACAGATTCGATACTCCTAGAAGGCACAAGACAGAGTACGCGGCTAACCAAGAATGGAATCACCTGTATACAGAATCGAACAGTATAAATTCCTTCATCATTATACCCCGGAGTGATAATAACTTCCGATATTTTTGACATCTCAGTCAGAACAGCAACTGCACTTAGGAACCAACAGTCACCTAATCGACCCTGAAAAAGAGGTGCAAGTAGATACAATCACATGATGGACACAAGAATAAAGAGGTATCATCACATATGGTCAAGACTTGAACCTTTCCAATTCTAAAATTTTTGCACGTATAGTCTATGGAATAGAAGTCTCACCTGACAAACATCAGAAGCACTCACAGCACCAGAAAATAAGCATGGACGAGAGTCTCGCTCTTTTAAAATATCAGCTGGGCGTCTCCACTCAGACACAATCTAGAAGAAAAGGCCATCAATGGTATGAAAAAATAGAAGAAAATTATACAAAATCCACTTGACAAGTATATACCTGTAATTTTGAAGGGGGATTATCAGGGTCAACAAACAAAGAGTTATCATGAGGAGGAAATTCTTGGTCAGTAAAATGGGTTTCGCCACGTGAAGATAGAGCCTCTTTAACAGCAATCTCAACTGAGAGCATCCTCTCGTTAATTTCTTCTTGCATTTCTATGCGAGGTTTACGAGACCTTCTAGCAAGGGAATCCATATCTATAGCCAATGCTTCGCGTCCTGATCTCCTCTTCCTTCCACTAGAATATTGACCATCCCAGTCAACATCATCTCTATCATACAAGTCCACATCAACAGGATCGCAGTCCCATTCATCTCCCTGAGGGACATTTGTACAAAGTTTAGATTTGGTCACTGCATGCATGCAACAAGATGTACTAACTACAAAATAAGAAAACTATAACAGTAACATGGGTAAAGATAATCTTAAATTATGCAGTACCCTTGGTGGTGAATCACCAAAATGCCAGCCATCTTCCGGGTATTCAATCATGCTGTAATCTGCACGGTTTGTTACAGAGTGAACAGATGCAATCTCATCATCGGTCAGGCACTTTGCCCAGAGAAAGGCATCCATTATGTGCATCTTGGCATCAGATCCTTCACTATCTGACCTCCCAAAGGCATCTAAATCAGTAGGTGGTTTGATGCCAATCCAAACGTCTGTTCCAACTTCCCAAATGCCATCACCACTCATTTTCAGAGGCAACCCTGTCTGGTATCCATCATATGTTCCATCCAAGTAAGAAGTTGCCTCCCCAATATCAGCATCTACTGTCACAGTGACAACATGCCATCTGTAAAATAGTAAGCTAGATAAGCTTTATATGCAATCATGGTATTCTTCTAACGAGGAATAAATTGAAACAGACCTTCCGTCAGCAATACTCGATGCACCAAGGTTCCACTCTTTTGCAACGGTAGTCAGTCTATCACCTTTGGAAACTAATCTGAGCCCCACTTGTCCAGCTTCCATGCCTTGTTCAGAACCAGCAACAAATATCTCCCAGCAAGTTCTCTTCTGAAACTCAGTGCTAAAAAGACAGACAGGACCAGACTCAGGCTGGATCATCACAGCCACTGAGAATGTAAACTTCTGACTGTGACAAAGACTCAGATCAATCTGCCCACACTGCCTACCAATGCTACTTGGTTCGTCATCCAAAATACACACAGCGCCAGGAACACCAGTCTAGCAGGACAGGAAAGACAGAAGTAAATTGCCTGCCTATCAAAATATATATGCTGACTAATAATCATAGCCCATACAAAAAACTCCAATGTATAAAGTGCACTAACAAATATTTAAATTTAAATGGCATACTTAAATACTGATACATGGTAAAACATGGCAAACCTGACTTGCGCAACGAGCTAATTGTGCTGAACGAATACGACGAGCAATGCTAGCAACTCGCTCCCTTGCAAAAGTGTCATCCAGAACAGAGTCAGTGCCAACAGCTCTAACAGCAGCTGCCACAGCCGCAGCCTCTCCAATACCCACATTTGGCATCGACGAAATTAAAGATGCTTCTATCTCTTTCCATTTACGCTCTTCTTTCTCCAAAAGAGCCTTTCTTCTTTCCTTCCCTTTCCCTTCTTCTTCTCTCCTCTGCATCAATAACTCCTCTTCCATTTCTCTCTCTCTTAAGTAACTGCAAAACAGTGAGCAAAATTATGAAAAGAAAAGTCTGACTTGAGACAGCTGTCAGTACTCGAGCAATAGAAAGTTACCTCTCTTGTATAAGCTCAAACTGCCTTCGATCCTCAGGCATCCACTTCTTTATTTTCTTAGCGCTGAGATCTGAAAAACCTATACTATCTAAGAAAAGCCTTAGACGAACCTCATCCTGTGAAAGAGAGTGAATCTCAAAGCATGTGAAATTTTCTTGTGGCAACCAAAAAAATTCAACAGCACAACTAAAGAAACTTCCCCTGCATTTACCTGCACCCGTTCCGCTTTTGCAGTTAACCCAAGTAAAAGCAGCAAATAGCCGCCAAATTTATCCCACATATAAACCCATTCTGTATCAATTGCCTCCTCCAAGGCCAAAATTCGTGCATGAGCACACATTTCTCTCCAATAGCCCACATCAGAGGAAGAATCATGCCGAAAAGGTAGGCCATTTCTTATTCGGGAGAAGAATAAACCTGCAGCAGCTTCCTCATTTTTCAGACGATCTCTTAATTTCATGACATCAGCCCGTGGGAGGACAAAATTTCCAGCCCTATCACGAGCGATAGTAGGATCTCCAACTAGAAGAGCAGCAGAACTAGTAGATCTTTGGGGAGCCGAATATGCACCAGATAGTGCATTTCTTGTCTAACCATAAAGAAAAAACAAATTACAAAGTTGAAATAAATATACCCTAATATGAGTGACTAAGAAAAATACTACCTATAACATTCAAGGATTAACTTGATGTCCAACCAAATTTATAAACATCAAGCCTTCAAAATATGCACTTACCTTTGTGGCAGCCCGTGCAATAGCCTGAACAATGGTCTCTTTACCAAGGAAATGGACTGCCTCTTCCATCATCTAGAACAAAAAATTCAGCAAAAATAATTTTACCCAGCCAGGGAATGGTGACTGAACAGTAAAAGCTAACAACCAAACAAGCAAATACCATTCACCTCAAGGGTTAGACATGGACGAGAGACAGCAAATCCAAAGGTAACAACAAGAGTAATTGCTGATACAGCAGCTCCAGCAAAAGGAGGATATATCTTCAGACTAGCAACAACACCCCATCCCTCAATTGCCAAAGCAATTCCATACAGCAGAAGAAATGCTACACTATTTATGAAATCAATTTTCAAAGAATATTAACAAATAAATTAATCATCATATTACACTTCAAAAGACGAATACATAATATCAAGCGCAGACAAGAAAACTTCATCTGCAAAAATTAGATACAGCAACCTACCTAACATTTTTTGCACAGTCAGCATGTGCATCATAAACATATACAGGTAATACTCTGGGTGAGTAAACAACAATTGGCGGAGAAAGAAGCACCTGTAGAAAGAACACATTCAGAGCACAAGAACAAGTGATTACAAAGATGCAAAAACCAAAAAGCAAACAAAAGAAACAATCACTACTTCAACATACTATGCCAGGAGAAGGGAAGACAACACTTCTATCAAAGCAGAAAACCTGGGTTTGCATAATCATTCTTAATTTACTATTTTATGCTAATTCCAATATTAGGTCCATGAAGAGAAGAAAATTTGTTATACCAAATAAATCAAGACCTATATTTATGATACCCCAAAACTACAAAGGGAGGAAACAAAAAACTGATGATTGCATCAATTTGACATAAATGAGAGGTTATTATGCATAAAATTCATCACTGAGTGAATTGTTAAGTGCTGCTCATTTAACTTACTGTCAATGCTCGGCCGGCAAGCAGAAACAGAAACGAAAAATATCCAACAGATGCACCAACAAATGGATTATCTGCAACCACCAATATTTTTCAGGAGCAAGCCCAATACGATATCATAATGGAACAAGTGATGAACAAAAATATGAATGACCAGAAAGAAGGCAACCTTCCAGCAATCCAACGAGAAAGGCAGCTAACGCCAAAATAAAAGCGAGCAAGCAGACATAGACCATTTGGGTTCTCGTCAAGTAAAAATTATTCGAAGCCCAGTAATGAGTGACACCAATGGCAAGGACAACAAGAACAAACACCAAAAGAAAAGAAACACCAATCTGTCTCAAAAAGCAAGAAAAGTGCATCAGATTTATTTTATCAAGCTTCAAAATACAGTGTCACAAAGCTAATCACAAGTCAAATGCTTCTCTTACATACCGTCCATGGTTTGATAATAATTATGACAGCTGATATTGCTCCAAGCAGAAGAATAAGGGCAACAAGAATAAACACATACACACCACAAGATAGCTTCCAATCATCGTCTTTCCTACAATATGTCTCAGCTCCCATAAGATTAAAATACACATGAAAGTAACAAATCAAATGCTTCTCCAAAGAAGTAAATAAAACAACATACCATTTATGGAGTCCACAACAAAGTGAAAAAACAGCTGGAATGCAAATAAGGGGTAGCAAAGCAGCAAGAAAATCAGCCTTCATAGGAAAATTGCCATCACGAGAATCCACCACCAATAAGTAAGATGCACCACAAAATACCACAAGGACAACTGCAACAAGATAGATAACAGGAGATACGCTTGTAAATATTTGCAGTCAGTGACATTCAAGAGTCAAGAGTTGAAAGCAGTATTTACAACAACACGAAAAGGGGAATGCGTACTTGTAAAGAGGGCAATACTGATTGCAGATGACAGTGTAAACCGGTAAGTGGCAAACCAGGAGACCATTGGTAGTATACCAGTAGCTAATAAAGCAATAGCAGAAGCAATTGCCCAACCGAGATAGACAGATGATGTGTAGGGAGAATTAAAACTTCTTTGAGCTTGCCCCCAACCCTTGTAGCCCAACTCATCCAACGGTTTGGCAGATACAATAGCGCCAAGAGCGACAATAGAGGCAGTGAATAGGAATATGCTCACAGCAAGGATGATACTCTGTAAATAAGATTAAAAGAACTAAATCAAAGTGTACAAATCAGTATGGAACATGGGAATATGCTATTGTTGAGATCAAATGTACACAAAAATCAAAAGGTGACCTCTTTTCTCCCTACAGCAGGATGGTTGCTTCCATTAGGAACAAAGTCTGTTCGTGGAACCCAAAATCGGTATCCATTGGCAACCCATATGGGGATCGCAACAGAAAGGCATGCAACCATAAGTGGTATAGTCAAAGCAAGACTCAACAGGACAGACGATTTGCTGAATAATCCAAGGATATGATACATTCTCAGAAACTCAGAGAGAAGCAGCAAAATAGATAAGTGGGATTAGCAAAAGAAAAACAAATAGACATAGTATGACAGATATTCGTAAAAAGAAATTTCAAGACGTGCAGAAATAGATATGACATATGGCATACATTGTACGCATTGTTGGAAAAAATTAACCAACTTAAGGTTGGTTAGGTCAATATCAAACATCAAATGAGCAATTGTCCCAAGATTTTTTCACGTATCAAGTTGAGAGGCAAAATATGGTAATATATGATAGCATGATTTGGTATATGACAATCCATGCACTCCAGACAATGAAATTTGTCATCAATATAAAGTTGGAGTAACATTGATCCATGGGATTCATCAAACTTCTTAATAAAAGAGATGAACATGAACATATGCAAATTTACTTCATCTGTGAGGTATAACATACAAATGTAAAATGATGATGTTTAAGGCCTGTTTATAACCATATTGTAAGAAATTAAATGCTGCATCAGAGCAAGGGTGCAGGTAGGAAAGGTGGCTGACCTCAACAGTGAAAGCAGCAAGCCTGCACAGGTGCCCAGCAACCATGCAATGAATCCATACTACACAGAATAGAAAAATGAGACAATCAGCTAAAGAAAAATTATTTAAAATTCTAAAAAAATATTAAACTAAGAACATGCATTTTTTAGTAAGATTTCACAGGGAAATGGCAAGTCTCAATCCATACTATATATCAATCATCAAGTATGTGGGGGAAAAATTGTAACTCTCTGAAGAAAAGTACATAAGAGAAACTATACAAATTGTACTAGGACTCCCATTCAGGTTAAAAACAAAGGACTTCGTTGTTATTAAATAATAATGATTAGGCCAACAATAACAATATCAGAGAGAGCAAAAGAAGAATAACCCACACACAAAAATGCTAATAAAAAAAATACACAACAGCGAAAAAGGCAAGTTCTTTTAAAAAGAAAACAAGTTAGAGATCATGTGTTGCACGAAATGTTGCACCGATACAGCTTGAACAGGAAGTAGCTCAAGCAAGCTCTTCCACAAAATACAACTCAGACATTTTACAGTCATATGATACAAACTGTAGGGAACAATCGATATGCATCCTAGGTTCTGGATCCCTAGAAGCATCGAAAAGTCAAGAAGATATAGCAAACCACAGAACTTATTGGACAGCTATTTTGAGGTAGATGACTAAAAGACTTATCCAGATATCAGAGGCCATGCTAAAAAAATATGGTAGGAAATACGGTTCATCGGAAACAAAGAACCATTACCAGTATCCATACCTTAACATACATGATTCGTAGTGTCCGCTAGAAAATATAATAATTCAAGACCATTAGGGTCTAATATGTTTGTCGGGTCTATTATGAGTCAATTAATGTAACTCCTAAGTGGGCTCATATCCTATTAATAGAGTCCATATAACCACCAACCCCAAGTGTTTCTACCTAATACGTACAATAACAAGATTTGGAAATTCATTTTAAGCAAAACATTGTTAACTATACCAAAATAAATTTGAAATTTTTGGCAATGCAGTTAAGCCATCTGGATTTATAGACCAATTAAGTAACTTCCCTCATTGGCAAATAAAATTTTTCATTCAGTATGTGATTTTAGCTGATAAAAATAGATAATCAGAAATGAAATGTTAGCCACAGTAAGACTCTCTGTATTATACGGCACCCACAAGACATCAGGATCAAATTGGGAGAATGGAAAATCCTTGCGCAAACTTAAATTGACCAACTTGGAACTTTTGAGCAAGTTGACTGGCATACCTTTCGTGGTTTAGATGCCATGACCATCTCTTCCGCTTGCAGAGAGCGAAGGAAGGCCATAATTGAACACACAATCGGTGATAGAAGAAATACCGAAAAGCCAAATTTGAACTACATGTGCAAAAATCCTCATGTATAAGACGAATTACACAAGTTACTGCTACAATAGAATGGCAAAGGGAATAACAAGAAACTCAACTAAAGAACCAAGAGAATGTAGGAATCAAATGTCTTGGATACCTGCTGATGTGTAGCATTTATCAATTTAACTGTCTTGGGATGAAAAATAGCCACAATAACTGTTTCAAGGATGAAAATTAAACTGAACATCAGCCAAGCCCTCACAGGTGTACCTGCTACTAGATAAAACAGGGCCCGTGTAAATTCAAGCCATTTTTCTAGTCCCTGTTGTCTCAGTTCCTCAGAAAGAGAAATCTGATTTGGTATGGCACAGTCTAGTTGATTCAAATCAACATCAGTAGCAACTCTATTGTCTCGATGATCTCTATCAGCATCCAAACTGCTCCTCTGCAGCAATGCAAGAATAGTTGGATCTAGGCCTTTTTCCTTCAACATCACAGCAAAATTAAGATCTAGTCCTTTATCCTGTAACAGACTCGTCAATTCCCGATCACTCTGCTTTGACTTCTTTCGCAACATTGATCTAAGCCGTGGGTCATTTAATCTTTCCTGGAAAGTTAAAGCCAAATTCAGATCTGCTAATTGCTGAATTGCTGACGTTGACGTACTTGATTCACAGCCTTGGCTTTCGAGACCACCACTGAAACAAACTACTGAGTTGTTATTATCAACATGCTTGTTAGCACAAGTATTTGTCATTTCGGATTCCTGAATCACTGAACGGCATGAATTGCTATGCAGAGTAGAACTAGGCCTACCACTTTCAACACTCTTGTCACTATTTACACCTTCATAACACCCACTAGTATCAACTCCTAAAATCACGTTATTCCAATTGCCACCATCAACTATACAGTTCACACTACTGCTTCTACACATGGTTTCAATATTTTGACCTGCGTCAACACTACTACTGCGCTTCACACTAGAACCACAACCATTAGAAGAGCTAGACGAACTGTTCTGCCCCTTTCTCCGAAACCCTTCTCTCAGACGTATTACGGTACTCCGTAAAGCATCTCTTCTTGCATCTAAAGGATTTACTATACAGAGATGGCGAGAAACAGCAGCGCCTAAAAGAAATGAAGCAACAACTGCATAACTGATACAATGTCCCAAATACCTGGCGAAGTTGGCAGACTGATATTCACACAAATGCATGAACCAAAAGAAAACGTTTCATTAAGATTTTAAGATAAATATAACAAACCAGTAATGAACTCCAAAGCATATGAGAAAAACTCGAGATGCTCCAGCAACCAACAATGCAGCAACTTGGCCTTTCAGAAGTTCAAAATTAAACAAGCATACTCCCATGTTCCAATCTGAGAATTTTGAAGCAGTTATCAAAATGACAATCATAAAAAGCATTACCACAGATTTTATTGAAAAATTGGTACAACAAATATCTACTGTATGTGTTCCAAACTGAAGGTTTACCTAATACAATGACAGCAGCAGAAGTAACAGATCCTAACCAACGGGCTTCCTTTGCAGTTAAGCCATATACGATGGAATAAACCAGAAGAATAACCAGTGATCCAAGATACAGAAATCCAAGTTGTCTGGCCCTACAATAGAAACAATAAACATTATACACTATCAATAAGTACATTAGACAAACAATAGTGAAGATGTCCATTTCGTGCAACAATAAGTTGAAACAAAATTTGGAAGATTGAAAATAACAAAAGGAATTGTTTCTAACAAAGATCAAGATCTACCCAATTTAGTAAAGATCTAAAAGCACTTGCCTGCTAAATGTCCGTGCACAGATCTCACTAGGTTCAGGAGGCTCGGGCAAAGAAGCCAGAGGACCCACTTCGATGCAGTCCGAATATGCAAATTTGTATGACCTTCGGACATATTCATCCACATTTAGGCCATTACCTGCATTTTTTTAATTTGAGAGCTACATGACTACCACAACCTGGACATCATTAAAGCATACTCATGGATGCAACAACAAATGTAAGACAAAGTACACAGTTTATTACCATTGAACACCATCCTACAAATAAAGAGCATGTTAATGGCCAATGCCACAGCAGAGACACCAAAGAAAAAGCCAGATGGAGAGTACTTTTCTGATGCACTTGACCCCGTTGTGACATACACAGCACAAAGTTCATAGGAACAGAGGAGAGCCCCAGAAAGAAGGAGAAGAAACGCAACAGCTCCTGTAAACCAAGTAGAGATGGCCAATTTAATAAATAAAGAAAAGTATCATGTAGACCATGATAATAACTCAGACCTTGTAAACAAAACAGAATTATCTGTTTCTAGTAGTAGCGAAAAGAAATTTGAGCAAAAGACAAACAAAAATTCCACAAGATATGTACGTGACTTCCCAATTAGTTGGAACTTGGTGGTTGTCTAAGTCAATAAAGCTTCTCAAAAGGAACAGTATGCACAAGCGCAATTTCATAAAAGATGTAAAGACAGTGAGCATACTTGAGCTTTGCCATTGTGTCCTCCACCAAAGCATGACAGCATAAAAGGAAACTAGTATAGCACTCCCAGCCATTATGACAGCAAGACCGACTATATTGCGATCCAAGATTACAATTAACCATGTTCCCCATGAAATAGTCACCACCAGAGGGGATAGAACAACAATCCAGGCAAAGAGGGACAGAAAACTGCATATAACACTTAACAGGGAGCCCTGAAGGATGTTTGGCCATTTTCTGGCAAAAACCCAACTGAAACAAGCAGAACCATCACAGAATTAGAAACATCCAAGTATCATGATACAGCCACAGTCAAAAGAAGTCATACTATGCGTCAGCAATCATTTTGTTGCAGGGAAGTAACATACATAGTTATCTCGGGTGCAATATCCTACAAGACTACAGAGTACAAAATTTTCTCAGTCAATGCAATGTCAAATGCTCATAACCATGTTAGTGTACCAAATTTTCTCAGTCCATGCAATGTCAAATGCTCATAACCATGTTTACTGTCCCCTTCCAGATCTGCAGCAAATTATCAACAATAGTCTTTGCCTATAGTACGCACCATTTATGCAGCAGTTAGTTCATTAATAATCAAAATTTCGTTTGCACTATATCTGCATTTCAGCAAATCCTCATATTTATGAACTAAATTGCTCAAACACGGGTTAGTGCATCTGCTTCTCACTAAATGTCTAGAATTTTCTGCATGAGTTTCGAGGACAATGCCTATCCAACACGGGCATGTTCTAATATAGAGCATCTGTCAACAACTCAATGGCGAAGGGAAAAACGACCATGACCTAGTTCAGGGACTCAATCAACCTTGTAAAAGTTCCACTTAGCAAAATGCACAAGGAAAATTGAAACACACACAACCCCAGAACAAGGCGTGCTCAAATACCAACAAAAATGGCATGGGCAAACTCATAACAACATATAGTAATTACTTCATAAATTTACATACGGAACATGGGGAAACACTGTAATAATTCAGAAGACATCATGGAGTTCGAAATTGCACCACTTTCATACTAAGAGACAAAGGATAGAAAAATTGGGGAACATAATAACACAATATCAGAAACTGTAACCAGAAAGAAAGAAGAAATAGCAAAAAACTGATTAACTTATATGCATTTCATTCAATAAGAACACTGATCTAGAAATTCCACTTCGTTTCTTTCCTTCCTGCTCACAGATCCGCCAACACGATAAACAAACTCAATCCCAACATTCCACTCCAACCATCTACCAAGAAGATCATCACACTACAAAATCACTATCTTCGGTGGTAAAAAAAGACGATCTCCACCCTCACCCCAAAACAAAAGGGAATGGATAAAAGAAATACCACACACGCACCTGTAAATCCGCCATGGCCGCCAATTAACCGCCCAAAGAACCGAAAACGAGAGAGAAGAGACAGCCAAGAAAAGCGCCGCAGACACCACACAGGCGATCAAGAGCGAGCGCTCGTCTTCACCCATGCCTCCTCTTTCCCCTCGACCCCCCTCCTTCACCGCATATCCCCTTCCTTCCCCGCCCCCAGCAGCTCAAGCCCAGCTCGCCCCCGAAAACGAACGCCTTTTTTCTCTCAACCAGAAACCGAAAAATCGAAATTCCCCAGCAAGACGACGAGCAGGGCTTCCATGGAGATCCGGCGAGCAGCTCGCCGAGCTCCGAAAATGGTCAAAGCTGGGAGCTTTGCAGGGCGAGGAGTGGGAAGTAGCCGGGGGAGCTAGGGTTTTGGGGGTTTCGCCGCCGATTAGGGAGGAAACCCTCGTGTAGTCGTAGAGGGGTGGGGGCGAGGGAGAAGAGGAGAGAAAAAGCGTGGGAGTGCGGACGAGCAAGTGGATGTATCAAAGCGAGGAGACGAAGGCGCAAAGCGAGTGTGGAAATTGGTGCTTTGGTATAGGTCACGAGCTCCTAATACTACGCGGCCAAAACGTTCGCACGGGGAACGATTGGCACGTATCAAGTTTTCTTTCTTCGCTTTTTTTTGGAAATAAATTTCATGCGAGAAAGGGAGGAAATTTTATTTTTCTTTACGATTTTTCAAGAGCATTTTAATTTTTTATAATTTCTCCTATTTTTTAAAAACATACGTTGGGAATGGATTTTTTATTTGCAATGAAAAATAGTATTTCAATTTTCACATTTTCTCGATAAATTTCTCGTACTTTCTGACAAACTAAATTAGCTATAAAATATTTTTTACTATATACAATAAATTCAAAAAAAAATTATTTATTTAAATTCAAACTATATAA
>JAURVB010009597.1:0-22644 GCA_033002965.1 Piper betle | reverse complement strand
GTTTTCCATCTCATTCATACAGTGTTTGCGCATTAGTGGCGTGCTCCATCTTGAGACGTCGAGAGGGTTATGTCGTAACCGTTTAGGTTTTGGGTCAACCAACTTAATCGGTTTACGAGTAGTTCGATCCTTTGTAACAGTTCTGGTCCGGGTTGAGAGTAAACTAGACTAGCGTTGTTACAAGGGGAGAGGGCGGCGGAGGTCGGGGGAGGGCGGAGGAGGGCGAGGGGAGGGCGGCGATAGAGGGCTGCAGGGGAGGTCGGGGGATGGCGGGGGAGGCGGGGAGGGTGAGGGAGGGCGGCGGCGGCGGCGGATTATGTTGGTAAGTAGGGTTAGGATTAGTAATTATGGTACAATTTCGGACTGTCCACGGACGTTGTCCGGACCCAACGGACAAGTCGAGACATTAACTCGATCGGATAAGTTTTGTCCGACAAAATTTTGGACGGACGCGGACAATAACTTGTCCGACGTCTGTCCGACCGATGCCCACCCCTACTCACACTAGCCATGATGGCGGCGTCGTGTCAGTCTAATAAAACAAGGCTGCCACTACGATCGCTAGTAGTTACCTGTTCTGACAAGTGTATAGATTGTTGCAGGAAAAATAAAAGTAGATAGATTGCTGCCAGGTGGCACCCAGTTATAGAAGAAATAAAAGGATGCATATATGATCACCAACAACCTAATCCAAATAATTGGATTCCCTACTTTTATGTTCTTGGTCTTTTTTCCTTTAATAATTAGTACTTTGCAGCCTTTTTCTTCGGCTTTTACAAAGCTGTGGTGCCCTTGATTGTATAGCAGCACATGCGACATGCCTACCGACGTGAAGCTTTCAAGCCAGGGGCAACCAACTCTGTCCATTAGTAAGGTCTTGTGTCCCATATCTTTGATGTCCGAAACAGGGAGCCATTTTTCATTGGAGTTTTGCCTAGCTATATCTAATCTCAAGGTATCTGCTCATTTTGGATAATGAGAATCGTCTTATCTAATGGCCTTGAATCTTGGGGATAAAGAAAGAAATATCAAAGATGATATACAGATATGCATCAAGATTATAGCCAGGTCACGTTATTGCATGTGCCCATTGCTTGGTTGTTTCTCACTATGATCAGTGAAAGGGAGAGTAGCCTCTTTGGATCCTAGCCTTAGGGAGAGTAGCCTCTTTGTAGCCTCTATGGCTCGAGTCAGCACACAACTGGTCAAGTTTGATCCTAGTCTTAGAGGGATCTTTGTGTGTTGTTCCAGGCTCGGGCATTAAGCGAGTTTACGATTAAGTTTTATCGTCAACGACAATTGCTAAGATGGTAATTTATGTTTTGTTTAGTTGTATTGTACAGATTAGGGTCGTGTTCACTCCTATTTTGTGAGGGTTACATGTTTATATCACGTTAAGTTTAGAATCTTATCACATGTATTTGGACATACCTCTTAGTCTTAATCAAGCCCTAGAAGCCATACCGAGCTTTTCCTTTCTTTTTGATCTTTATTTTCCTCTTCTTCTCCTTATTTTCCAAGCATTTTTCCTCCTTCGCTGCACCTAAGCAGTGCAAAGGTGCCCCAGTACTGGGTCACATGAGGCAGCATCCCTGGGTGCAGCACAAGGGTACCATGCGGCCATGGCGCCCTTGCACTGCAGTTTGGGTGTGGGTGGGCCGGCCAACCTATTTGGTGTGTTTTCTCCCCGTCTTTTGCCCTTGGCGCTTCTTGGTCGTCCCTTGCCACTTTTTTGATTGCTACCTTGCAGCCCTCCTTACTCCTTCCTCCTCGTCCTCTTCCGTTGCCAAGGTACATCGCTCTTCTCCCCCATTTTTATTCATGGTTTTGATATTTGCATGTAGATCTTCGTGATTAGGGATATAGGTAGTTAGATCTTCATCATATCATATATACCTACTAGTTTTCTTGTTGATTTTATGATAAAATATGATTATTTGTTGTGTTTTACCTAATAAAACGTAATCAAATATTTGTGTTGGCCTAGATTATGAAATATACTCGACTAATCTACCTAATTACAGTCAACATAGTAAAAAGATTAAAACTTTATGATTTTTTAGCCGCATATGGGTGATCTTATATCGCAAGTCAAGTTGATTAATTGATTAAATAGTTAAAATAATAATAATTTAACTTGTATTTGATTGTGAAATAATCACTGCATGCAAATCTTAAGCTAATTGAATAATTAATTTAATTATCTTAACTAATCAAATGATATTATATTATTTTAATAATGATAATCTTTGATTTACAACCACGAGTTAAGTGTAACTCGATATCTTTCAAGTTTTTTATATTAAAATCAATACGGTGAAATTACTTTCGAGGTTCTTAGATAATTTACTCTAAATTTTTTGAACATTTCGATATCTCTTGTTAGATTTAATTACATAGGTTAAATCTCAAAACTATTCCATCTCGATATCTGTATTTATTTTTATAAAATCTCATTCAGTGGTTATGCGACACTCAGTATGTGAATGACATGTGGTGTGCACTATGTGTATGTGTTTAATTTCCCACTTTTTTGTATGTCATGTCATTTTATTACATGTAAGATTGATTGTATGTTATTGCACACATGCATCATAAAGGGTCTCCCCCTTCGTTCGTGTTACGAGCCGAATTGAGGTATTACAATGATGGCACAATGATAGTGGTGGCATAGCTACAAAGGACGATATTAGTAATGAGGACGGTCGCAAGGGCGAGAAGAACTATAATGGTGGCAAAGGAGGGTGGTGATCCAACCAGTGGAGGGGACTACTGGAGGTGCGATGATGGTGGCGGCCGGGGATGGTGGTACAACTAGTGGAGGGTGATGGCATGCGAGGCCACAGCAGTGGTGACAGTGATGAGTTGGCGCTTGCTGAGGAAGGCAATGGTGGCACAGCCATCGAGTGGCGGTAGGGCCGGCCTTACCTCTGACCGCATGCGGCAAGCAGCCTTTGATGGGCCGCACACCCACTAATTAGGTGTGCAACCCATTTCAATAAAAATGGGCAGATATTTTCCGTTCCACAATACATTTTTAAATAAATTTTGTCACACAAGCGGTGGCTATAGTTGTAATTATATTTAACCACTGCTAAGCATTCTGCAGAGCAGTGGCTAATTCTTTTAAAAATTGAATATTGCCACAGTAAGCGGTGTCAATCTTTGTACTTTTTAAAAATAAAAATTTGTAACTGCCACCACTAACGGTAGCTAATCCAAGTGGTTAAATTTTGCCACCACTAAACGGTGGCAAGGTAGTGGCTATTTTGCCACGGCATAGCCTGCAACAAAATTAAACCGTGGCTAAAAGTCAATTTCCAACTGGTGCGATAATGACCATGCATTTTATTCTTTACGATAATTTTGTACTTTTGTTTAACATGCACCTGTTTTTAGTTTATATTGTCACTAAAACTTTGTGGAAACAACAGTAGTACTTATCTCATGTAACAAATTGGATGAATAATGGTTACTGCCCGGAAATTTGTGGCCAGTTAACACTGTTTTCATCATATGCATTTTCAAATCTTTGAAAAAAATTGTCCAACGTCTAAACAAGTTCTTGCTTCGAAAAAAACTTGTTTTATTGTTGATAAGAATCTTTAAAAGATCATTTCTTAATCAAATAATATACTTACCTACCTAGCACTTTTGGCATCGAGTCATTTCATTCCCTGCTTGCTGGGAGACCAGTGTTTGCTGGCCCGCTCAATATCTGGAGTATTCGCCACCACCAGCAATGCGACAGCCAATATTTTGTACACAAAAGCATCTCCCATGGTACACTAATGATTCCGTAGCCCTAAACCTACTCTTCAAATTGTGCTACCAGCTCCCAAGTTTCAACTGTTTTTTCTCTGTTAACTTTTCAATCTGTGTGTGTCCCTCCTCTTAATGCAGACACGGAGGATGTGAAATGGTTTGTAAGTGAGCAGGGCATGTGAGAATGGTAGATCCCCATACTCCTTATGCAGACATCGATGCATGGAATCCACACTTCAAGAGTGAGGGGTGCAAGTTGGTGTTGGCCCCTCTTTGCATGAGGTTCATGCCCAGCATTGAAGTGTTCACGTGATCAACAAATCCAAGCCACAGGCCGACAAGCCACCACCCTTCCTTCCTCATCTTCCCCAACGTTTTTATTTTCAACGATACCATTCTGATAAGCTGAGCAAACTCAAAAGCTAAGAAGGGAAGAAGGAAAATGTCAATTTTTAAAACCATGTTTTAATGTTCAACCGGGTAGAATCAAGTTCAATTGTATTTTAAAATTAGAAATAAATTATTTTGTCAAATTAAAATTTAATTTTTGTAATCAATATTTAATTATATGCTGGTTAAAATAGTACTGTGGTTTATTTACAAAAAATTGGGTTTAAAAAATGTTCGATTGAAAAGTTGAGTATAAATTAAAATAGTACCAAGGTATGAACTATATTAAATTTGAATTTTGAAAAAATTACACATAATATCAAGTGAGACCGACTAGTATAATATAATATTTCAAATTATTCAATCTCTTGAAGAAAGTGAATAAAAGGGTTATTCTTAAATAATGCTAAGCACACCATTAAAAATTTCGTGACTTTTTTTCCACTTTAAATTTGATTAGCTCGTTAAATGTGCATTAGCTCGTTTCAATTAGCCACACGGGTCACGCTTACATGGCAACCTCTCTAGCCAATCATATTGCAGCCCGGAAAATTGGTTAAAATTTTAGCTATACGACTTCTCATATATCTTCTTCCGCTCAATACGGAGTCGTACTTCTTTTTTGTCAACAGTTATTCTGATCAACCTATTTTTTTTGTAGGAAACAATAGTGATCATTTGATGGTTCTGTTTTGGCTCTAGCTGGGTGAAAGGCCCTTGGCCAACTGCTGCTCAAATCCAAGGCCAAAAACCACAGTTTCTTTTATAGGTCCACCACTTTAGCCTTCTTGGAACATAGTCGAGCGAGAGGACTTCTCAGGTCAAGACTTTGTCTTATATTCTGGTTGTATACTCCACGATATGAATCTCTTCCCTATATCATACACATGAGAAGCTTCGACCAATAATGAAAACTGTTGATCTGAAACCATCTACTGACCACATGGCTAACAGCTCTGGTTCAGTGGTCCACTACAGCCTCCCGACTACTGCTCCTCCATTTCACTGTTCCCTCCATTCAAGCCCCATAACTACTCAAACTACTCAATCTGTACAAACTTGATCATGCTCTCACTTCTCCGTATAAGAAGAATAAATCAATACTAATCAGATGGAAGGACGGCAGATCGACTACACGGCAGTAGTTGGTAATTGGTACAAATAGAATGTATATTGGGTGTAGTATGTATTTTAGAAATTGTAGTGGCAGTTCTACATTAACATTTCATAGTAGGCTAGGACTGCAAGAGTGTAAATAATGTTATTAATTATTGGTACTGATTTAAACTTATCTATCCTGGTGGATAAGTTCTCAGATTATGAGGATAGGGTTTTTGCGGTTCTAAATCTGCTGAGAATAGATTTGGGCTGTTCTAAAATTATTGGAGAAAATTTGTGAAAAATTGAACCGTGCCACGATTCTACGCTGGTAAGGACGGGACAGAATGGATGTCAACATCTATAAAAGACAAGTCTAATTTTTTAGAAAGGGGGAGAAAATTTTAAAATTAGTAGGTTCACCAACGAAGAAAATGTCGAAAGTTTAGAGATGGAGAACCCTGCTCGCCATTGCCTTAGTCTTGTCACCTCATTGCCTCGTCGAATATGGTGATGCACTGCAGTTCGGAGTTCTACGCTTCCGTCACCTGAAAGAAATCAGGAAGTTGTTGATTGGAGAAGACAAAAACAGAGAGTTCCCTATTATTTATCTATTTGGAGCCGAGTCAAGGGAAGGAGTGCCCGAGCCCTATTATTGGAATCTACCATTACCATTGAAGAGGGCTAGTGTCCTTGTTACCTCAACAAATTAAGAGCCTTGCCGTGATGAATTGGCCGGAATTTGGCAGACTGTTGTTGCTTCACCAAGAAACAGAGTCCTCCTACCTCTACGATGGGAAAAATCCATTCTAATTATTGCCATTTCGTGGCGTATTGACTACTCGATTTTGTTCGCTTCCTTCCAATCGTTTCCTACTGTTGGATTCAATGTTGACCAGCCATTGGAATTCTATTATCGTTGCCGGAGAAGAGACCCACTAGAGGCATTGTCGCTGCTAAGAAACAGAGGAGAAGAAGGGATAGTGAGTAAAAGTGGGTTTGGGCTTACCTGCTTGCCCATTTAATATGGTTCTTATCCCTTGTTGAACGGAATGGGAAATGGGGCAAATTATTGTCCATTAAACTTGACCGTTACGATGTGCCAGACTGTTACTGTATGTCCACTTTGATGTTGTTTGCCCAACTGACCGATTAGCTTTTCTGGCTTGATCGTGCCCACATCTATTTACCGTCCATGATCAGTTTAACTCAGAGCTCAACCAACCTGCATGAGAGTCATTCCGTACCAGCCCATATTTGACTAGGAATTTATCTATATCATTACTTCTCCGTGCTTTAATTTGTGTATAACTCGGCACCCTGTTGCTTTCACGCATTCTAAAAGTGACAGTGAAGTTTATTTCATCATTTGAATATATCACCGATCAAATTTAAGGTCTCTTTAAAGAGCAAATTACGTATGGAATTAAAAAGTTAGAGTGGGAAAATTTTCACTAAGATTTGTAATTTGTGAATGAATTAAAAATTAATAGATTGTAAGGGAATTAAAAATTAGTGGATTGTGAGAACCAGTATTATAGTGGATTGACTTAGAGATTGAAGTTGAACTTTAATGAATTATGTAAAATTTTTTACGTGTTATTTTGTACCATTGATATTTTATTTTTATCGTAATTATTTTTTCATGCAATAAGAGTGCCTTAGTCCTACCAAATCCTTAAACCTGGATAGAAAGACGCAATTTAGAAGAGGGACAATCCCCTGCCCGAACATTAATATAAGGCAATATAGCACCAAGCTAAGCTAGGCATGCGACCACACGCACCTTTAAAATGGGGAGGTGATCATTATGATCACTACTTGTCCTAGAGCCACGGCGGATTTGGACCGTAGCTAAACGCATGTTCCCTTCGTCTTTTCTGTGGTTTGCAGTAACCATGCAAGTCGGCTGGGGACCGTTAACGAAACAGAGGTATTGAGAGCGGTATTGTATGTTGGAGATTATTGGATCGGGGCTTACTATGCAAACGCACCGGGAAGTGGGAAGTTGGGAACCATCAATAGTGCATCACTGGTTTGGTGATTTTAGTCCCCTCTTATGACACTTTGAGGGTTGAGACTTACCTGTCAGCAGGGGAAACTTGGTTTAGTATTAGCACTTGGAACTTGAACTACTGTTCCAGGCCACCCGCTAATTATGAGCCGGCGGTTGATAAAAAGGTAAGTTCTTTCGTTTTAGACAATTACCATGGAACTTTGTGCGCGGCCCACACTTGTCGACACGAAAGATCCCCTTGCTAGATATGCAGCCAGCTAGTTGGCGATATTTTTTGGTGGAATAAAATTTAGTTGTAAGGCGTTAAAGTTAAATTGACGATAAGGTAAGTCGGCTGTGAGAAAATTACCCGTCATTAAATATAAACAATAAAAATTTTGAAGTTTTGATAATAAATATGCCATATCACCAACTCATATTTAAATGATGATTGGGTCTTATACAACAGATGATTATTCAAAAAGAGACACTCAACGAGGTGGACTCCACCTATTATAACTGTGACTCCAGTTTAGTTCTTAATATATATTATATTGATTAAATAAAAAATTTGATAAAATTTTAATGCATTTTTGCTTGCATAACAGTATTTTTTGAAAAAAAAATGAAGGTGAAGAAAAAAATATAGTGAAAATCAGATTTTTTGTTTTGGTGATCAAGTTTTAACTTATGTGGTTACTGTCAATTGATCCATTATGCTTCATAATTAATTTATGTTATTTATATTCTATATTCTATTTATATAACTAATTTCTTCACAGCTGCAAAAAGCGGAGGCCAATTAAAAGTAGTAAGATAATTTCTTCACAGCTAAAAGCACCGAGGCCAAATAAAAGTGGAAAATATGAGTGCCCACACACACCAATCTAGTAAGTGGACTTAGAGCCGCTTTTAGTCTTCGTTTAGCTCTCCATCATTAATATATGATGGTTTTGGAGCCCACATGAGATGACAACAGCCACCTACTATTGCATAAGTGGAATGGGATCAGGGGCGATCTGATTTAAAAAATAACGTGAATTAGTCGGGTTTGAATCGGTCTGCGAATCGGCCGATTTAAACCGATTTTACCCAATTCCAGCCGATGAATCGACTGATTCCGGCTGGCGACCCGGAGGTGGCAGGGGCGGCGATGGGGGACCGGGGGGGCCTGGGGCTAGGGGGCAACGGTGGCGTGGGACGGGGCGACGACGGCAAGCGGCGAGGGAGGCGAGGGCGAATGGCGAGGGAGGCGACAAGGCGACGAGGCGGGGCGGGGCGGGGCGAGTTGCAAGGGCGGCTGCAGGGACGGGACAGGGGCGACGGGCGACGGGGCGGAATACATCGAAAACCGATTCAGGCCGATTCAACTAAACCGATTCCTATCCGATTTAGACCGATTCCGATTCCGATTCTAACTCTTTCGAAAATTGATTCCGATTCCGATTCCGATTTTTACAACTATGCTGCCACCCGAGGAATACATCCGAGCGTGTGCAATCAAGTCCCTCAATTCCTATTACGTTTATCAATCCAATCTGAGAAATTGCTATTCAACTCTAATAAATCCACCCATCAATATCAAACAGCCCTATAAGAAACGAACCTTAAAATGGTATCAAGCACCGGCCATATTATTTTAGAGACTAGACCGCATGAGGTAGCAGGGGCTCACAACCCTACGAAGAAGAAGAGACAGAAAATGGCACGCGCTCTACTGACCGATGCCCTTCTTTGGGTACCTTGCCTTACCAATTTGGATCCACACTTCCATTTGTTATGAGTTGATATCATGCCAGCTCTGTTCCCATCTCATGTTTGGACCACGGCCATCTCAATCTCCACCAGCCTTATCCTTGCTAATCAAACTTCTCTTGCATATAATATATTACAACCCAGCAGCATCCCCATTTAGCCATCGTCCTAATTGACTGTGCCAACTCTGCTGAGGTAATGAATTGAAAAACCTAATCAAACAACCGTTTTATTATTTAACTAATGAGAAATCATATGTATATGCATGCATTCTGTGGCTTGCATGCTGTGGCTTGTTGGAGCGATGATTCTTCATCAAGATTGTTGTCGGTTGTCATGTTCCCATATTACCCAGGATGCCGCATAAGTACTACTTTAGTTTTCTATCGCATTGAATAAGCACTAATCATCTTGTTGTCAATTATCATATAGCGGATCAATAGACAAAGAATGGGGGATGGTGAAGGTAAAACTCAATGGAATTGAATGATACTCAGACATTTAACTACGTATCTCAGGCAAGCAAAGTGCAGCACAAAAAAATCATTCTAACTATTATTAATGCTCGCTGATATAAGTTAGATGGCTTGTGCATTAAATATACTGATTGATTGAGTATGAATCCACCCTGTGTCTGTCGTACGGTAGGGCAAAATAACTATTCTTAGTGCTCTGTTCTAATGGCCAAACATAACAAGATTATCATATCGTTGTCAAAGCACGTTGTCCTGACATAGTACAAGGGCAAAATAATTTCGACTCCAATTTTGAAAGCAACTAATTTCAAACGCAATTTTAAGGCATCATGCATCCCTACGTGTTCAACATGTAGGACCTACATGCCATGTGGCTTGTGCTGAGTAGCCAATTCGCAGGATGTATATGCCATGCAGCAACATGTATGTTGAGTTGCTGATGTGTAAGAGCACATAAGAGAAATTACTCGTTATATTTGGGCTCAACTTTCTCATTTCATTGCTTGGAAAAAAAACAAGTCTCATTTAATTTGTTAAGTTGTTGAACCAAAGTTAAAATTAATAATAATGATTAAATTATATGTGCCAAAACTATAAGAAAGAATATTCTAGTTGGTTTTGGGGCTCTTCCATGAAATATCACTATAGAAGGTTCAAACTTTTTCCATAATTTAATAAGTTTAAAATGCATTATACAATAGTGGTGACAAAATTTTTTGTTGGGGAAAATTAAAAAATCAATTCATATTTACTTATAAATTTAAAACTAATAGTATTTTTGTCTGCTGTCAAAAAAAAAAAAAGTGTGGCAGTTACTTTTAATAATATATAATTTTATAATGTATGCAAATCAACATAATAAAAAACATAAATATCAAATCAAAACATGCCGACTTAAACTATCAATTCTTCTCTCTTTTAAACACCCACTGAAATGGGATGATCCTCCTCCCTGTATGACCCACCCGGCCTAGGCACGAAAAGGTATAGGATGGACCGAGACAGGCAAAAGAAGAATCAGATGGTCACGTGGCTGGCCAGCCCTATGAAAATGGAGGTTCGTGGCGTGCAAGTGCCGCTACGCAACAATAGGAATATAATGAAAAACAAATTCCCATGAAGCTGGGCTGACGTGGGATAGAAAAACCGTCAAACCTTTAATACGAAATTGACATAGTTTCCCTTGAAAGCAAGTGAATTATCACATATTTGAAATCCTTATTGATTGCTTACAAAATTGAAATTTGCGAAACTTTAATTGACTACGCCTAATTTTTTCCAGCTCTAATAAATTCAGACCCAAAGCTACTTGTAAGTGAACTTAGTGGAATACGTGTTCAAATATTCTGAAAACCATTATAATAACTCTCCATAACTTCATAACCCTTATGTGTCAAATTTAATCTTCCCCAGACGTTAATTCAAAATTTTTTTGTTATGGGCAATCAAAGTAAAAGCTCTTTTTTTTTGTTTTGAAAAAAATTTAGAGTGATAACGTAAAGAAATTAGTTGCAGTGCTAGTCACTCAGCTGTCACTTAGGAGGTATCAGCTTTTTACAAAAACTTTGATTTCACTTTTGTAAAGAAGAAGCTCTGGCGTCCGTGCCATTCACCCCCCGCATCCTCCTACTGCTATAGTGCTATTCTATTATTTTCAGCGTATCATTAAAGGGGACCAACAACGTGGGCCCAACTTTCACTTTGTATCCTGCATTTGAAATCCCCATTTTGCCCTGGGTTCAACTTTCACTTTGTATCCTTCATTTGAAATCCCCATTTTGCCCTATTCGATTGTCCAACGCGGCTCTATATGTCGTTAGCGGATTCGCATCCGGCGTAACGATCGTATGGCTGGCACCTTGGTTTCTTCCTGTTTTAGGCTTACGGATATTAGTAGTATTAATTAATTAATAATACTTTGGAAAAAATATTAATTAATTTAATAAGAATAATAATAATAATACATGACTATAAGTCAAAGCAGCTGCCCAGGTCATGCATGATCAGTGACATCTCAACAACAAGCATAAAACAAAATGCAATCAGAAATAATATCATGCTTCGTCATTTGATACTTACAAAAAAATACAAACTCTGATTAAATTATTTTTGTGGTTATGTTTAGAATGATCTCGTCACAATAATTTAATAAAGGTGTTGTAGGGCCCTTCTTTTCATTACAAGAAAGGCTAATAATATTCTTAATCTGAAATTTATTGTGAGCATAAAAATAAGCAATTTTCTTTTTTTAAATGATTCAATATTAAAAAAATTTTATATACTTATTCTTACTATATATAATAAGATAACAATTTTTGTCAAGTGTCTCTTTTAATAAGAAATTAGCAAGTGGCATAATGTGAATGGGAAGGAAGGAGGCAATGGTGAGGCGGCGATGGCACAAGCCAGTAGCATCACTGGCTCATAGCAGGCAGTCGAGGGCGAGGTTGCCGACAGTCGAGTGGCGCACAAAACAGGGGTGGGAAAATATAATATCGGCGCTGTAAAAATAGGGGAGAAGGGAAATGGGTAGGGGTGGTTTCGTAATAAAAACTTAACTCGCTCCTAACTCAGAGTCAATATTATAAAATACATTCCAAAAAATAAAAAAATATATAGTAAAATACCATAAAATAAATAATCGAGTTTAATGGATTATTTTATTTTATGGTATTTTACTTTATTTTTTTTCAATTTTTGAGATGTATTTCGTAATATTGACTCGTGTCAAGAAGGAAATGGGTAGGCGTAGTTTTATAATAAAAATTTGACTCGGCTCCTAACTTAGAGTCAATATTACGAAATAGATCTTGAAAAATATAAAATATAGTAAAATACTATAAAATAAAATAATTAAGTTCTAATGGATTATTTTAGTTTATAGAATTTTACTCTATTTTGTTCAAATTTTTCGAGATCTATTTTATAATATTGACTCAAGTTAGGAAGGAAATGGGCAAGGGTAGTTTTGTAATAAAAAATTTACTCGCTCCTGACTCGAGTCAATATTACGAAATATATCCTAAAAATATAAAAAATACTGCAAATACAATAAAATAAAAAAAATCGAGATCTAAAGGATTATTTTATTTTATGATATTTTATTCTATTTTTTATATTTTTTTGGGATGCATTTTGTAATATTGACTTGACTCGGGGCTAGTTAAGTTTTTATTATGAAACTACCCCCTCACCTAAACCCATTTCCTTCTCCCCTGACGTTCTCCCCTATTTCTTCCCATACCGAGCTATCCCCCCCCTCCCCCCACAAATAGCAAGTACGCCATCGCCTGACGTTCTCCCTATTTCTTCCCATACCGAGCTATCCCCCTCCCTCCCCCCACAAATAGCAAGTACGCCATCGCCGGCAAGCTGGTGGGGACCATGTCGTCGATCCACTCCATCGTGATCGCCAACACTGGTAACCCGCAGAGTAAGATCCATGGTGAGGCTGCTTATCATTTGGGCGATGGGGGTGATGAGTTTCAGAGCAGGGTGCCGCATCCATTAGGGCAAAACATGGCGAGGAACCAGATGCATTCATTGATATGGACCACCATGGCCGTCATCCACTAGAACTTGGCATCGTTAGATAGGAATCCGGCAAGACTACTGCCAAGCTCGAATTTTCACCAGCTGAATTTGTCATCCAGCCCATGGATATGCCAGCGGCGGCAGCAGTGGTGGGGGGAAGATGTCTTTGTCGGGTTCGAGCATCAAGGGAGGGAGTATGAAGACCCCGCCACCCCGCCAGATGCCGGAGCATCACCTAGTCCCGAGTGCTGCTGTGCTTCGCCATCTTGCTCGAGAAGGGGCCGGAGGAGGAGCAAAAGTACTCGTCCATGGCGCTGATGGAGATCGCCGCAATGGTGGATAAGGACACCAACCTCCGGCACTCCAGCTTCAAGCCCTACTCCCTCGTGGCCAAGGCGGTGGCCGACTAGCTCCTCAATATCGTCAAGAAGGCCGACTCTGACCTCCTCAATTTTTATTTCCAGCCGAGTGCAGTTGAAGCTGCAGTACAAGAAACTCATTTCCTATATATATATATATATATATATATATATATATATATATATAATGATAAAAACATAAAACAATGCCCAAAACAATGTACTTTCACACATCATTCACGTTATAATAATTTCCATTTCTTGAGTCAGGTCTTGACCCTATTAGCTCATCCTGTTCCATACTATGTATAATAATCATCATTCACAGATCATATCATGATTTTCACGCAATAATTCTTGCAAACAGACATCATATCATTCATCCACAATAAAATACATAATAGTTCAACACTTCACATTGTCATTCACTTATTGGAAAATCGAGAAAATTATACATTCATAGGTCTAGGTAGGGATTATAATATAGTAGGCCCTAAGGCACCATGATTTGGATCTGAGTTTTCTAAAATAAATTCAAGGATCTCAACCTTGAGGGTTATTGATCTAGAAATTCATACGACTAGATGGCCGGTGAAGAGTGGGTTACGATAAATCCACCACTCGACGCATCCGCTTACTTATTAAATTAGATCATGATAGAGTGAGAAGGTCAAACCAAAAGTGAATCCTAAATGGATCTCGTAGAAGCTTTAATCGTGCCCATGTGCTAGGTGGCGAACTCCTACCATGTACCTACACATCACATTTAAAAGTTAATGCCCACTATCTAAATGGCGCATTTACACATCCTAACTAACATATTCATATCGAGCATTCACATCAATTCACATAAAGATTTTGTAATTTACATTGCAGTTAATTCACAAATCATACTTAATTTACATCATCAGTTCATTAGTATTTATTTCATATCATTCAAATCACGTAAATTCATTTTTATTTGCAATAAAAATATTTTACTATATCAATCAATCAAGCCATAGCATGTTGTGCTAATAATTAACAATTTAAATAATTAGGTCAGAGTTAATTATACCTTGCATCATTAGTGCCTGGTGATATGCGAAGTTCGATCAGGTTCGACTGGAGGAATTTGGTAAAAATCCGGCAATTTCCAGTTAATTCTAATAAATCCAGTTTTCGACAATTTTTAGGCGGTTTTTGGTGAGGTGGTCAAGGTTGTGGCTCAGCACCACAATGATGGTGAGGGCGATGACAACGGCAATGGTCGCCGCTGGCAGTGGCCATGGTTGTCAGGGTCGGTGACACCCGACCGGCCATGGGCCAGCCATGTCGGCGGAGCTCTATTGGGGGAAAGGTTGCCTCGGGTTGAAGAGGCAGTGACGGCGGCACAATGACGCAAAGTGGCGTGGCTCTTGGGCATATGTCAAACATAGCTTGGGGTTGGGGTTTTACCCGCTTGTAGTTTACCCGACTCGGTCCAGTCTAAAGTCTATTTGAGCGAGCTTGAGCCAGATCAATTATAGACTATGAGTATGGGGCCTAGATGGCCATATAAGCGTGTTATAATAGCTGAGTATGCTCGACATTTTGATGATATATTCAATTAGGCTACAACAGAACATAAGTTATCAATGTATACTCAAGGTATACAAATGAGTTTTTATGGGTTAGCCAATATTTTAAGCCTAGATTTAGGTCGTTGCAGTGTTTAATATCTATTTGGGATTTTTAAGGTTTCTCATTTGCATGCATCATAGGAATTTGCGATCACTGGATTGTGCCCTTGTGGGTCCTACTTGATCGAAGCCTATTCTACTTTCTTATCTTGATTCCCTCCTCTATAGTCACTTTTAAGACTCGGGTCAATTTTTACTTTAGACAGTCTCGATCTGAACTTTCTATCTATATGTATATTGTATATACCTATAGGTGGGTCCCACTAGACCGAGCTTTCTATCCATATTTATTTATTTGTTTGTTTGTTACATGTGTGTTATTATTTATTTGTATTTAATTACGTATTAGTATTGGATAACTATAATAATAATAATATTATTATTATTATTATTCATGATTAATCAAAATTAACTATTGATTTATTTATTCATAGAACAATTATGTATTTATTTATTTATATATTTACTAGCATCAGTAAACATGAGTATATGTGATATTTACTCTTTCTTAGCCATATATTTATATAGTATATTATGTTATTATTTTATAATTAGAGAATTATTATTGTCATGTATTTATTATTTATCTATTATTCATGAGTGTATTTATTTATTTATTATTTTTTTATCAATTATTTACTTTATTATGTCTCAATTTAAATGTCATGTGTTTAGTATTGTTTTCTTTATTAGGATGTATTGATGATATGAGTATACACCACGAGTATGTATCATATAGAAACATTGGTATTTTACTTATTAGTGGATTTCGCTGTAGGTTACGTAGTTCGAGCTCGTTGTAGATATGTTGATGCGGTTAGCGCTTAGACCACGGGTCCGTAGGACTCTCCCTTTGTTTGATCTCTACTTGACTCCCAGCGTATTGAGTTTAATAGTGTTTTAGACGTAGGACGATATCGGTGGCGTTGTATCATATCCCTTTGATTTTGGGATATTTAGCCATGTTTTCTACACATGTTTAATAAAATTATAAGGATAAGATGCCTTGTTACTTTTCAAATTGGAGCTCCAGAAATATAATACAAGCCTTTTCTCTTAACCTATTATATAAGTACGTATATTTTTACGGATTTCACGAATACGAGAGTGAATAGTGTGGAAATATGTATGGACCACCCTGAGGTAGTGCGGAGTATGAGGGTACTGCATAACGCAACATATTTTCAGAATTTGTAGCACTAACTTAACCATTCATTTGTCTTACTTGAGTACCGTGATGGGTGCAATAGGGAGGATGCGAGGGCGTAAACATTGTATGTATGAATATGAATATTAGCGGTGCATGCGCACCGATACTTATTTAAATATGTTTGCTGACTGCTCAGTGTGAGGCAAATTCTAAAGTTTCCTAAGTTTATGTGAGTAATGGAATACTTATTTGTTAGTTTATACTAGTTATTTTTAGACCAATAACACTTATTATTGACGTTTTTCATATTATATATGCAGGTTTTGTAATCCTAAGTCGACTTTGGTGGGAGGAGAGATAAACACTCTACACACTTGACCTCAACGTAGTTATTTTCTTTCTTACTTTTATTTATATTTCATGTATTTTGACAAATATTTAACAATATCTTCCATTCTCATGATGCCAAATGGGTTGTTTCGATTTATTTTATTGATTTAGTCTTACCAACCAACAACTTTAGACATAACTCAATTCAATCGTAATATTTCTAATTTGGTTCTTAGGTAAACCGAAGTCAAGGAGTTACAGCACAACGTCAGTGCATCGTGGAGGCAAGCGGCGGCTGGGATGGTGGGGGATATCTCGACACAACTTCGGCAAACTAGATCGGCGGCAGTGCAGCAACTGAAGGTGGCATCAACAGTAGCGTAGGGGCAGCGATTGGGATGAGGGAGTGCAAAATGTTTGGGTGAAGGGTTGGGTGGTGATTTCATAATTAAAAGTTGATTCAACCCCGACTCGAGTTAAAAATAATAACTAACTCCTAATAAATTTAAAAAATCCAAAAAAAATAATGAAAAAATATCGTAAAATGTAATACACTCCATAACATCAAATTACATGTTCTACAACTAATAATAACCCTCCCAAACTACTATATAAGACATTCTAATGCGTTATTTGGCCTAAAAATAATTTTATGATCAAATACATAAAAAATAACTCTATAGTGTTATATACTCGCCTCATTTTCCATTATTTTTCTAATGTTATCATTATGTACTCGAATACACTTAACCCACATTGTTCATAACCCGTGGTGGGCCTCAACTCAGAACACGTCTCATTAAAATGAATTGACTCGTATTAACTGCTAAACCGACTAGTTCGTTCATATAAAACCATGACTAGAGTCATGAGTGTTACATGATCTTTATAAAATAAAATCTAATCTTTTAGATTTTTTTCAAATTCTATTAATAAATATTAATATTTTCGGAATTATTTAAATAAATAAATTCCAAACATGATAAAGATGAAAAAAATAATAATGTTTTAAAATTTTACAAATCTTATCAATATTTTTATTTTGAATTTTTCAATTAATTAAATTTAAAATGTGATAAAGATGAAAAAAAGAGAGTGTTTTATTGTCATTTTCGGAATTCTTTAATTAAATAAGTTACAAATTGATAAAGATGAAAAAAAAACCTTTAAACTTTTACTAATCTTATTAATATTCTTATTTTCGGAATTAAATTAATTTAATTAAGAAATGTGATAAATATGAAAAAGAATTATTTTATTGTTATCTTCAGAATCATTTAATTAAATAAGTATAAACAAGATAAACATGAAAAAATTAATATTTTAGATATTTACAAATGTTATTAATATTATTATTTTCCGAATTTTTAATTACTAAATTAGAAATCTGATAAAGATGAAAAAAATATTAATCTTTTAGATTTTAACATCTGGTTAATATTATTATTTTTGGAATTATAAATTAATTAAATTAGAAATGTGATAGTGATGAAAAAGGAATTGCTTTATTGTTATTTTCATAATTATTTAATTACATAATTTATAAACACAATAAAGATGAAAAAATATTTTTTATATTTTTACAGATAATATTAATATAATTAGTTTAGGATTTTTAATTAACTAAATTAGAAATGTGATAATGATGAAAATATTATTCTGGAATTTTAACTAATGAAATAATGTGTAAAATTGATCTTTTAATTAATTAAATGAGAAATCGAGGGCAGATAATAAAAGAATTAATGTGAGTAATATAAAATACTTGATTATAATTTAAAAAATGTATACATGAAATTCATCCTCAAGTAGGATTATACTTTACGTTGATTGGGACTTTTTACTTAAACATCATAGGAATCAAAGATAATGAATTCATACGAGTCGTACAAAATTTTCAAAATATATGTGATTTTTAACTAAAATATTTGAATGGAAACTTACCTATGACTATAATTAATCAGAACAAAATAAATTATACTTAATATTTAAAAATATCATTCTAAAATTACGATATAGTATTTAATAAGTTTATAACTGATCCTCAATATAATTAATATATAAACCCTTTCCAAAGCTTAAACAAAAATAAGAAATTGAAGTTAGTTTCACGTTTTAAAATACAAATAAAACCCTAACAAACTAAATAATTTGTGTATTACAAATGTAAATTTTAGTCATATATGTGAATATTTATATGTAGATTATAATAAAATTTAAAAAACAAAAATAATAAAAAAATATTACACCTGCAATGCAAAAGTATTTTAATAAAAAATTAATTAGTTAGAAAAATTAAAAAATAATAATTATTTAAAAATATAATCAGCGTGTGAAAAAAAAATTATTTAATCCCGTGCATAGGACGGGTACAAAAAAGACTAACACAGATCCGCCTGGAAGAATATGTTCAACCACTTTTCATGAATAGGGAGAGGCAATGTATTTGATTATGCCCAAGTTATAGCATATAAAATATTTTACAAGTTTTTGTTCAGAATAAAATAAATTTAAAAAATGTCAGGATTTTTTGTTAAACAAGAAAGACTTATATTAACAAAGCAAATCCGAAGAGGGAAAATAATACAGATTGGAAACACGTGTGTGTTAATAATATTGCTTAAATGTACCTTTAAATTATAAGGCCAAACCTCATTGTTTTAGAGCATGATAAATAAAAAATGATAAACATAAATCGCTCATTAACTAAAGAATCGAGAGGAAATTCAGTCATCTACTAATTCAATATTTCATATAAATTACAAACTAAAAGAAAAAATTTATCCCTTCACTATGTTGTGATGCACTTGCCTCCCATAAAATAATTTTTGCGGGTGAAAAACTAGCAATTTACAATGACTAAAACTATCGACTTATAAACATGACTGGTTTTGCCTCTAAGAGAGTAAAAGTGGATGTTTTTAATTATTGCTAGACGAGATGCCACAGCGTGGCCTCTATACGAGATATTTTTAATTTTAGAGATAGACTCTTGTTGAATTACAGGTTATATAATATAATAATCAAATTTGTTACTTGTATATTTGGTACATTTTGTTTGTCACGGTATCAAACTTTTAATCAAAGCCCAATTTTTCTAGTCCTTTTGTTCATGAGAGATAGAGACTCTTATTTTTGGAAATTGACGTTATTTAAACGAGGAAATGTAGATTGTAATGATCAAATCCGTTATTTTTATTGTCTTGTGATTTGTCTGAGTGTCACACTTTAATGTTGTAATTTGTTATTTTTATTTTCATTATAGTTTGCTTGGTTGAATCTCTTATTTTTAATCAAATAATAAATAAATAAATAATTGAAAGTATGCAAAATTCATCATTTTTTATAATCCAACCTCTTTAATAATAGAAACGAGTGATTTTGTGAGACTGCTCATCTCTTTTTAGATGGTATGGCTATCTACTCTTATATCTACGCTTAATAATAAAAGTGAAAGTCAATTGTTACTTCTGATTAAACGTAAGAGATTTAACTAATAAAAATATTTAAAAATAATAATAAAATTAATTATAATATGTAACAACCTATTTTTTGGTCTAAGGGCAAACTGAAGTGTGATATTATAATTTAGAAAACTATTCTTTGGATTAGTCTCGTATAAACTTTACGAAAGTAGATCTCAACCCTTGATGGGGGTTTAAGACGGGTAACCTTACAGGGTTTTATCACTTATGTATAATGATTCATACTAGCATAGAGAAACTTTTAAACTTAAAGGATTTTATATGATCACCCCTAGCCACAATAGAGGCAAAACCTTCCTTGCGACTATGAGTGGTGACTCTTAAAAATGTTAATGATCATTCTTAACTCTTAAAAATGTTAATGATCATTCTTAACTGTAGAAGATGCGCACCTCGGCTACAGTCTTGAGGTTGTATGTTGTGACATGAACATTTTCTTACTATTTAGTTTAAGTGATATGTTACATTTTTTAATTTCTTACAAGTGGATGAATGCAGAGAATTTGAACAAGGGTCGTGGTTACCTGCTCCACATACCTGACATGTGCAAGAAAATAAAATCAATAAACACAGTATCATCGGACGCCAGGGCATCAATCCCTAACACCCGGACTTCACATGGGTCTTCAAGAGGTGCGAACTGTATGCTCCTCCTACCCATGCTTTATCACACACTCACACAACTACAACAAATATGTTTCGCATACATAGTAAGCTCCTCATTGTGTTCCAAGACTTTGAGGCATATACCTTATAGAAGATAGTTAGAGTGCCCCAAAGTGTATCTGCACCACAATGATAATGTAATGATATATAAAGCACACATGCACAACAATAATCAATTGACTTATCCTGAAACATACAAGTTCATACAACTTCAAGGCTTATTCAAGTAACATACTACATCTCAATTTCATATCAAGTCGGTAATTAATACAAATACAACACGAAATCCCCCTCTATGAGCTGTTTGATCCATCCGCCTACACCAGTTAACAAGACTAAACACCTACTATATTTGAGAAAAACGTCAGCAATCAAATAGTTGATTATTGGTCTTGTAGAAAATACGAATATAGCATTACTAGCAAATAGGTATCTAAACACCCACGACAAAGTTGTAGAAACTTACAGAATCATACAGGGTGATAAACGAAGGCTGATATGACCACATATCATACCATAATTGCCTACAAAGAGGCATCTTACAAACATATAAACATATATATATCGTTTACACCCTCATATCTTCTATATATCACCTGCCACAGTACCCATATGGCTCAGAACCAATGTGCCACAATTTTTGGAAACACGCTGCATTCGTAGTACCCTATATACATTGCAATACTTAAGGGTAGAAGGGCTACTAGTGTAATTTACATATCTCTATATCACTCATTCTCTTATTCATGAAATCCATAAAAATGCGCGTACTTATATAATAGGTCTAGGGAAGAGGCTTGTATTGTAAATTTCTTGAAGCTTCAGTTCAAAAACAAATAAAGGATCTCATCCTTGTAGTTTTATTAAACATATGATAAAATGTGACTAAATGACCTGGTATTGGATTGATCCAATAAAAGTGCAGCCGACACCGTCCTATTGTTTAAAACTCGATTAAACGTATCACTCAAGAGCCAAATATAAGGGTGAAGCAAGAGAGTCCTATGGACTTGGATAAGTAGAGCTCCGTATTCTAGTCATTGAGCTCACCCATGATACCTAGCATGGAGATGGAACCGAATAAAAATTGGGTCATATCGGCACGCAAAATGAGGCAGAACCTCCAAACAAGCTCAATACTTAACATCACTTAATTTTTTTAACTAGGTCCTAAGTAAGGTATTAAACTTTATTAGGTAACTTAATGAAGGTTTTGGTTTCATGTTCACTTAGTGGGTTTTAATCAATTCTAGGGATTTTAATCAAATGAACTTACCAGAGATTTTTCAGATGGGCTCAACAATTTCCAAATTGGCTGAAATTTAAATGGGTTGTCCCTTAAACTCTAAGGTTCATAGGTAAATTCCACCATGGCTGGTCCATAGGCCAATCAAGGGAACAAGGCACATTAACCTTGGCCCTAAGGGCTGGAACAGTGTTCCTTTGCAGTGCACTAATTTTGTAACTATTAGTCCATGAGCTAGAAGACTCCAAATGGGGCTAGGTCAGTGGGCCTAGTTAGCCAACACATGTATCTTGATCCCATTAGAGATAGGCCAAATTTTATTTGTAAATGAGCCTAATTGGATTTTATAAGTTAGATCACTGGATGGGCTGTTTTTGGAGCTATATGGACCCCAACATATTAAAATTTATAAATAAAATTGTGAACCCATCCAAATGGTCCCAAAATTGTTCATGGTGCTATTGAGACATAGTGTAAGTTGTGGACCAAGTTTTAGTAAAATCAAACACTCTTAATCTATTTTACTGTAATTTACAACTGGAGTGAAAAACTAGGGTTTTCACCTAATATCTTTATACTATCCTGGTAAACACCTCTAAAATATATCTAGATGATTTTTAACCATTACCAAAATTTACATATTTTAAGTAGAAAATTATTTAGGTATCATATAATTTTACAATATTTTATTAGTTTAAAATTTGTGGCTTAAAATATCACACAATCAAAGATT
>JAURVB010009596.1:0-58561 GCA_033002965.1 Piper betle | reverse complement strand
AAGGCTAAGTGTTTCTCCCAATCTCCTCCCCAGTCGAGGATGCAAGCTGTCAACAAATCCTCCAAGGTTTGATTGGTCCTCTCACTTTGACCATCAGTTTGGGGGTGATATGCTGTACTTAACTTGATTTGGGTCCCCATAGCTTTTTGGAAAACTTCCCAAAAATGTGACGTGAATAGGGGATCTCTGTCAGAGACTATCTCCTTCGGAATTCCATGCAGCCTGACAATGTTATTTATGTACAGTTCTGCAAAGTATGCAGCAGTCCTTGTTGATTTTGTGGGGATAAAATGAGCTGCCTTAGTCAAACGGTCCACAACTACCCATATAGAGTCATGTCTCTTCAAAGTCCTGGGGAGTTTTGTAATAAAATCACATGTGACACGCTCTCATTTCCAGGTAGGTATCTCTAAAGGTTGTAATAATCCACCGAGTAGTTGATGTTGGGCTTTGATCAATTGGGCTCTGATACCATTTGTAACGACCCAGCCCAAAGTGCAACGTAATGGGCTAAGTCATTTCTTTAAAATGGGTACCCCGAAAGTTAAAGATCTCTAGTCCATTCCCACTTATAAACAGGATCTTCTCCCAGTACGTATTAGATGTGGGACTAAGTTGAGGAATCTCACAATCCACCCACCTTAGGAAATTTCGTCCCCGAAATGCCTATTCTTGGCCCGTTGCTAGGCCCAGCCCACGTCCTTTCTGGCCCGTGACCGGCAGCCTAGCTAACGTTTCTAGTCTTGGCCCGTTGCTAACCCCAGCCCACGACCTTTTTTGGCCCGTGACCGGCAGCCTAGTCAACGTCCCTAGTCCATCCCACCATCTAACACGGAACCAGGTCGGCTCTGATACCATTTGTAATGACCCAGCCCAAAGTGCAACGTATTGGGCTAAGTCATTTCTTTAAAATGGGTACCCCGAAAGTTAAAGATCTATAGTCCATTCCCACTTATAAACAGGATCTTCTCCCAGTAGGTATTAGATGTGGGACTAAGTTGAGGGATCTCACAATCCACCCACCTTGGAAATTTCGTCCCCGAAATGCCTATTCTTGGCCCGTTGCTAGCCCCAACCCACGACCTTTCTGGCCCGTGACCGGCAGCCTAGCCAACGTTTCTAGTCCAGCCCGTTGCTAGCCCCAGCCCACGACCTTTCAAGCCCGTGACCGGTAGCATAGCCAACGTTTCTAGTCCAGCCCACCATCTAACACGGAACCAGGTCGGCTCTGATACCATTTGTAACAACCCAGCCCAAAGTGCAACGTAATGGGCTAAGTCATTTCTTTAAAATGGGCACCCTGGAAGTTAAAGATCTCTAGTCCATTCCCACTTATAAACAGGATCTTCTCCCAGTAGGTATTAGATATGGGACTAAGTTGAGGGATCTCACAAGGAGCCTTCTTCACATTAATGACTCAAACGGTTGGATGTTGCACAAGTAATGAACTTATGTAGTTATATAAGGAGTTTTTTATCATCATGGAAATCCATATCCTAATATTCAAGTATTGAAGTGTTCTAAAGTGGGAATGTTAGTTCGGAATAAGGTTGAAGTTCTACAATTGGTTATAAACTTCAAATAAGCTTCATAGTGTAAACCTTAGGGCTTTCTTAAATATTGTGTTATACTTTGTATTTTTTTATATCCCTGATGTTGTAAAAGAACGTGTTGCTCTTGTGTGTGGTGTATGTTTGCATTATTTGGTTGTTTGAACACTTCGGGTATGAAGTGGGGTTGTAATGGTAGTGTCAAGTTTTGCTTGTGGAGTCGAGTGAGAGGTCACTGGGTGAAGGACGAAGGTGCCATGTGAAGCCAACTCGGGTTGAGTATGGTGAAGGGCAAGTTGCTTGTGAAGCACTTGGGTCTTGTTTGGTGAAGGACAAGTGGTTGAACACGAAGGTTGTAACACACTTTCAGTTTGGCCATAGTGAAGTATACAAGCCTTGCCTAACCGTTGGACATGGTGGTATAGAAGAGAGGGCGTACCAATTGGGAACCTCTTTAAAAATCTTTGTGTTTGGTTCCTTGTCCTTACTCTTTGTGGTTTAATTGATTTTAGCTTATATACAAATTATTGCAACTTGTTTGGTTGAACTTGTTTCAACAATACTTGTGATTGTTTGTATATAATCACTTATATTTTTTAAGCATCTCTGTAGGGCAAGATCTTAATTTCGGTACCAACTCTTAATTAAGTATTTTAGATACTCCATTGCGTGCTGAATCTTTCTTTTCAAAATAGAGGTTTTGGTATTTTGTGAAATATATTTTGGGATTCACCCCACTCACTAAAATTCTTACTTAAGATATCAAACACCCAAGAGAACTCAGGGCAATTACCTAGCACACTAATCGTGAATGATATATCAGCAAAATCATGGAAATCAATTGAAATTGGTTGTTAACTTAATTAAACTTAACCCTTGTGATTCTTCTGTCGAACCAACTTCGAAAAGGCAGAACTTAAAAACTATGGAATTTTGAAAATCTGGCAAATTCCAATGAAGCCACTTGAGATATTTAGTCAACCCACACCCAACCCATTAATTACAAATTGTGTTATTATTTAAAATCAACTATGTTCAATTAATTAGGATAATTAGGTTAATTATCGTTTAGCATATGATTGTACACCAAAACCAATTATGCAACCAATGAGGGGTTATCTTATTTTAAATAATTACTTAATATACCAATTTGGCATGCAAAATAAGATGACCCATACACCATCCAAAAATCATAAAGTTTTAACCTTTATAATATTTCAATTATTATTAAATGTATTAGGTGATAGATTTTATGATTTTAACACAAAAGGGTATTTTATTATAACTTTTAATCACAAACAATCACCAAAAATCATAAAATTTAGATTTTTATTAAAAATCAACAAGATCGAAATAGAATGATCAAGATAACATGATGATCAAGGTGCCTACATGTCCTAATCACGGTTTCTATATACAAACAAACAATCATGCAAAACCACAAATGAAAAGATGGAAAAAAGAGGTGTACCACGACGGGGAAGAAGGGGAAGAAGAGGAGGAGAAGGTCCAAGGAGGGCTGGACAGTGCTGCCAAAGATGAAGAAGTATGGTGACAAGAGCAAGGAGGTGGCCAATGGCGAGAAGATGGGAAAATATGGCCGGCGGGTAGGCATTTTAATCCCTACAAAAAACACATCAACACACAAACGCCTATGGATCACAACCAGTTACACGCAGACATGTGGTCTAGCTCAAAGGCGTCTTGAGGGTGCCCTTGCATCATGTGCAGTGCGACGAGCCAAAAATGTGAGAAAAAGGGGGAATGGGCGGGGGTGGGGTGAAGGAAGGAAAAAGCAAAAGAAGGTTTGGGATGGATTCTAAAACACGATTAGAGCTAGAAGGTACGCCCAAATGCATGTGACACGACTCTAATTTGGTACATGGCCCTAGGCTACTCTAAAACAACTGAAAATACAATCACTGGCTTTACAATTAGGGTCAACCAGTCAACTCAATAGCGGACGTGCCCAATGCCCAAACCGACGACACCATACAATGGATCCTAATAGCACTAAACCGATCAAACCTAACCGATCACATGCTACTTGGATTGAGCAAAACACAAAATAGAAAGCAAAACACTTGACCGACAGCCAGGTTTTACATTACAAGTCTCCAAAGTTGCAGAAAGCTTAAGACAAAGATGAAAAAGTCTCCACTGATTTAACATCTTCTACATGATGATCAAAACCCAACCAGGTAAACACCAAATAAACTTCCTCACCAAGCCACCAATCTCTATAAATATCCGCCCATCCCTCTATCAATAACTTGGAATGAGCACGTCCCTAGAGATTGTATAGCCGCTGCCACTACCGCTTAGAGGAAGAGCGGAGAATGAGAGGAGGAAGGAAAAGTTGACTGAAGCAGCTGACGAGGCAGGAGAGAGCCAAGGAGCAGGTGGGAGAGGGCTGGCCAGAGAAGAGAAGAAGCCAAGAAAAAGAAGAGAAGAGGCGAAGATAGGAAGAAGGCCGGTGGAGCGAAACCGGGGAGGATTTATCTTCTTGGTCTGGTGGAGCAAAACCAAGGAAGAAGCCCCTGTCGAAGCCCTATTCCAACCTCACCGGAGCTGGCCTCAGTGGCCAAAACTGTCACCAAAGAAGGAGAAGACAAGGGGAACTCACCCGTTTCTTGTTTTGCAGGTTTGGAGCCTCATTTTCTAGCAACTTTTTAGGCCAACCCAGGCTCATCTTTCTCGAGCCGGCCAAGACAACCGATCGGAAGCCATCACTTCCCTCTTTAATCCTAGGCCTTGCCCTCACCACTGTCGAAGTCCGCTATCAGTGGAATACTATTAGAAACATCCCAACCAGATTAGACAATCGATGCACATTGCCACATTGCGAACAATATTCTGGCCAAACCAGGCAGCCACCAGCTGCAGTCATGTCCAAAAGATGCCTCTTATCATCGACCATACGTCCAAGTCAAGCCCAACCACCATTGGCTTTGCCATTCACCTGAAAAGACCCCACAAGTCTTGAAGATGAACCACTCTCACCAGATCTTTCTGATGTGACCACTGCTGTAAAAAACATTCGCCCAATGGTTTTAGTGTCAGTTTGGTATTGACTTAGATCCTGTAGCTTTGTTCGTCTTTTTTGTTGTGTATTTATGTGTGTGTGTGTGTGTGCGTGCGCATGTGTGCTTTATTAGCTGAGACTCTACTCTTCCCCAGTGTTAGACATACCCGGTGGGATAGTGCATAGCTTTAGCGGTAATTGATTCTTTTGTTTCCAATCCTATCGGGTTGTAGTTAGACATTAGGGCCGAGTTCCTCATGAGTCTAGATTATTTTGTTGTGTGACAAGATTCTTGAGGTCATCCCTGGCAAGACGCGATTCTTGAGGTCGTCCCTGGTAGCCATAGGGTAAAAACCATAGATGTGTGTAAACTACGCCCAATGCAAAGGCGCCTTGCCTATGACTATGTGCCAAGCAGTAGAGTTTTCTAGCCTTTGTTTTGTGTTAAATCTCTAATAGAGTTATTATTTTGCTTAGTTTAAGTCTGTTTTTCTAATCCGTTGATTTTGTAGTCATATCAGCTAATAAAGTTAGTTTTTGATAAAATGGATAAAATATAACATACGTGCATTTCTACATCGGTTTTTTACTAAATATTTAATCTTTGAAAGGGCAAGCATTGTCCCTATATGTGTGTAAGGTGGTTGTCATACTATGCATACCTTAGTCCCCATGAGGAAAAAACAAGGAAGGTGGTAGACAAGGTCGCACGAAGAAAACCCAGGATGGACCACATGTAGAATTTGTCAAGTGGAAGACATTCCTACAACAGCACCAGTCAGCAATTCTTTTCATGCCCCTCTTTCATAGTCAGTTATACCTAATCACATCATGCCCACTATTTGAAGTCATCAAATGATCATTTTAACTACAATTGTTGAAGTGAAAAGCATCCAACAAATCGTGAGCAGCACCTCCATATGTTCCAATGATGATGCTCTAAGGGATAATTGTCACCAACTCTAATAAACACCAAAGGAAATGATGAGGATAAGTACCTTGTCACCCTTGAAAAAATTGCGTTGAACATGTGGGTAATAATAATTAGTAATCATATCTATAGTTATTGAGGATTAGGAAGTTGTTGAAAGTTTTCATAAAAGTTGCCTTGAAACCATCTACCCCCACAATGCTCTCTATATATTCAACCACTTACCCACACCAT
The DNA here is from genome assembly GCA_033002965.1 of Piper betle. Lineage (NCBI taxonomy): Eukaryota > Viridiplantae > Streptophyta > Magnoliopsida > Piperales > Piperaceae > Piper > Piper betle. Next base: position 52,821 of record JAURVB010009596.1, on the reverse strand, counting down.
GAAGGAGGCGGAACTATACTAAGATGGATTGGAGGGAGCTATTTCCTCGACGTCCAGACATAAGTTCTTCTAAATCTTCACTTCCTCATAATGTGGCAGGGAAAGTTCTTGGAGTTTTGCGAAGTAGAAGCCATGTCATCAATCATATCTTAATCAAAATTAGGCTAGAGAGGAGGTCCAAGCAAAGACCTCAACGAACTAGACTTGCATAATTCTTGTCTTCTGCTCTTGTCTATGTTGTTTTATTTATGAACTCAATGATGTTTCTTAAAGCTTTCATGGGGTGATTTTGTATAGATTTGGGATGAACAATGGATCTTAGTAGAAATGTAAAGTGTTATTATCTATTTGTTGTGTGTAGTTGTGTATTGATTATTTCACTTATATTCCTATAAATTCAAAATCGTAGCTAAATTTTGTATGATTAACATATTTGAATTTACCTAAACATAGGGAAACCAACGACATCACTGATTGAAATAGTCTATGAATCTTGGGTAGACATGCACACTTGATTCCATAGATATCCATATGAGGGAGTTAGTCGTAAGGCTCCAATTTTGTTTTGTTTGCACAGACATATGAAATGAGGCAATTGTGGAAGACTGTAATACATAATGAAAGACCTTTATAATTACCATTGTTTCTCCATATATTAGCATACATCATAAACGATTAGAAAGGACTAGCAATTTTACTTTAAAATGTAAACTAAGTAAAGTTAACCATCCCATGTCTCAATTTCATTAGAAAGAACTTTATCGGCTTGATTGCAAAATATTTAGTTTAGTTTAGCGTATTACTACCAATGTTAATAGTTCCAAGTCTTTGCAATGAAATTTTGATTCAGATAGAATGATGTCATTACCATTTAGTTCTATGATAATTTTTGTTACTATTCACTTATAATATAAGCAATAGCTCAAATATTACATTGTGTTTAAGGATAAAGCAACAATTCCTCATGGGCATTATCTCAATCATTACTCTATTAATTGTCTAACACATGCACTTATGCCATGCATTAAAACAACACAACATTTTAACACAAAGGTGCCCTGCCAGAATCCATGCGCCCAAGTTAGGGTTTTCTCTACATTTTAACCAGCACAAAAGTGCCCCGATAGCACCCTCATGCCCAGCACGTGACCCATTGTGTGGTTTGGTTCACCTTTAACCCGCATACCCTGACCTTTGACATTCGTGGTGCAGCTTGGAAGAGGCTAGTGCAAAGACGCCTTACCAGTACCCTTGTGTTGGGTCTAGATTTTTACCTATAAATAGGGCTGTATTTCGACGTTTTCACCTCTTTAGCATTTCCCTCCGACCTTCCCCTCCTTCCTTTCTTCTCCACTTACTCCACAACCTATCTAACCTTCTCCTAGCTCTCTTCAAGACAGCCAATGCCCTATGAGTGGTAGGTCTTTGGGTGGGAAGAGTCAAGAGACAACCTCCTAGCCCCTTGTGAAGTAAAGGTTTCACCTTTCCTTTCATATATTATGTTTGTCTATTCATTTTGTTGCTATGTTTTATTGATTTTCATAGTATTTTATTCATATAGATCTGTATTCAAAAAGTGCACTAAGCTTGGAATCATATCCATTGCATGTGTAGAAAAATAGTTATGAGTTTTACAAGATCTATATGACTATTATGCACTTATTTAGTAGATCTAGCATATCTTGCATTGTAGATGACATTTTTACATGATTCATATTGTATATTTCTCTTGATGCATAGATCTACAAGATTTGTTAAGCATTTATCTTGTGATTAAGCTGTTTTGAACATGTATGGATGCCAAACCACGTTAAAGATAGAAGCTTTCACAATTACAATGGCGTTGCTGCACTTTCCCCATTTTTTAAATGTTGTTGTAGTCGTCATTTTACTGCAATATTTTGCATGTTTCATGGGTTTCTTGTTAGCTAACATATCATGGATTACCATGCTAAATAAGCACCATTAATGACTTCAAACCCTTAATCCGGACTATGCAAGTTGTGTGTTTGTTGTGAAATGTCATGCTCAGTGATTGTACTCCTTGCTGAGCTTGTTTAAAGACTTCATTAAATGTATAAAAATCACATAAAGACTTCCTAGGGCCTACGTGAAACTCAATAACTTTGGGTTTAATGGGATGTAATTTAGGTGTTGATAAATTTGGTAATTTCGAGTGGACACGAATGCAGGATAAAACCCTAGCTCCATAGCTCAGTTTGTAAATTACTAAACACTAGTCCTTTGGTGGAGGAATGCAATAAAATTTCACGCAAATATTAGGGTATGCTCCTTCATGATAACCCTAAAATTGGGTAGCCTTTAGATGGGTAGATTATCTAATAGAAATTTCCCAATCCTTAGTGCTCAAACTAGTTCCATTAATGTCCATACTAATACCTCATAATCTCTAATCCACAAAGGCCCAAATACTTGGAATTTAGGCCTAAACCTTTTAGGATCAAAGCCACAATGTTGACTAGTTTTCCAATTTTAACCTGTCTCATTTGGAGTTTCCAAGCCAATCAATAAGACTTAGGAAGTCTAGTGTGCAACCCAGGAACACTTTTCTCAACACCTTAGCCCAACCTTAGTGGGCCTAGTTTATCATGTTGGCATATGGGTGAGCAATTAAAAATTTTTATGCCCGATGCCCATTCGATATCATTTTGCCCATCTAAAACATTGTTAGGTCAAACCCATTTGGTCAATTAGGGTTGAGCGAGTAGATTTATTATTCGCTAATTGTACCGGGGACCCCTAAACCCTAATTAAGGTTACCTAATGAAGTTTGACAAGTAACTAATCAAGATAATTAAGTTTCTTGGTGTATGTGCTTGTGTTGAGGCTTTCTTCGTTTTGCATGTCATTGCAAATGGAGTATGATTAGGGTTTCCTTTTTACACAATAGGATACGCAAAGTGAGTTCGTCAAATTAGGACAAGGAGCTCGACTCATCCAGATATAGGACTCACCTTTGTTTGTCCTTCTTCTTGTCTTTATCGCAAAATTGATTTACAATCGTGGGACAGAGTTAGTGGAGTTTTAATTGATCCCACTAATTTTGGGTCGTATAGATAATTTTCATCCACAGTTTAATAAAACTTCAAGGTTGAGATCTCTTAACTATTTTCAAAATTGAGATTCAGAAAACATATGATAGAACAGTTTCAGACCACTTCTTTTGTACGTGTATAAATTGTCGGACCCTTCTTCTATCCTTGTATAGATTACCAAACCCTTTCTTCTGTCCATGTATAGATTGCCAGACCCTTTGGACCCTTCCATTTAACTATGTATAGGTTTGGTTGTCAGACTATTGCATGGCATACTGTACTCAGCCTGCCAATTCATCATACTACATTATTGTGCTTAGCATACCTATTTATTTGGTTGTTCGAGAGTACTCAGCATGCCTCTCACTCTCTATCTATTGATGTGTGAGTATTTCTGAATTTGTAGCACATTTATTTGTGGGTATGAGATAACCTATTTGTTTATTTGACATAAAAGTAATCAAACTTGTTTGATAATTGACAGTTTTTTTTCATATGTATGTAAGTGTGATCCTTAGCAATGACCGATGTTGGCAAAATGATGGACTGGATCATGGCAAGGGTACTAGACGTTGTGTTATAATTGTTTGGCATATGTTTGGCTATGTATTTCAGACACCATAATTGAATTTGATGCCCTAAGTGTGCTTGTAGCTATGGATTGTAATAATCTAAGTGATATTCTGGGATTCTTTAGCTTTTTGTACTTTGTGTTATTTAAACTTCCATGCAGGGTAGTTAACCTTGAGATATTAACTAACAATCTACTATAATTTCTTAAGCCCCAAAGTCTTGGAACTGATGTTAGAGTACTTAACGTTCCCTGAAATCATTTGATTGTAGTTTTCTGTGTGTGTGTGTGTGTGTGTGTGTGTGCTGAAGCAGTGTAGATTGGTGGAGCATATAGGTCATGCCACGTGAAGAATCCATGCAAAGACCAAGTGTTAGGGTATGACACCCTAGCACTTGAAGTGTGCCCCGCGTTAGTAATTATTTGTTGTGCATGTACGGGATATATAGGACAGGTAACCATGACCCCCTTGTGACTCTATCTCAGCATACTTAGCATCATGTAATAAGCTACCTAACTCAACCTAACTCAGAGGTTGAACTAAGAGTAAGAAATGACACATGCATTTGGTTAAGCACTCATAGTAGTACACATTTCTTAAGTCACCCTCTTAGTTGTAGGGGAGGTATTACCTTCCTTATGACTCGAAGTGCTCATGTTAGAAGCCTTTTAAGTTAAGATTACTTCTTATAGTATAAATGATCATCATGCATTGTGCAATAGCTTTTAGGGTTTCCATCTTAAGTGTAACGGCCCGCCCCAAATTTTCAAGATTTTAAAGATTTTTCAAGATTTTAAATAAACCCATGACATAAAATTTAATATAACAAATGCTCAGAATAATCTAAGCCCCATGAACCGGACTGAAATCCCACTATCATACAAACAATCTAAAAGTGTATTAATAAATAAGAAAAATCAAAAGTCTAATAACAGATTCCTCTAATTGTCCCGACTCTACCCATTCTTCCATGCTCACACCTGCAGAGGCAATTCCGCGTTAGTGATAAAAATATTAAGTCATATAATTATAAGAAACAAGTTAATATACTCCACAACACCTGAATTTTAGTCTTTTAATGAATGTAAGCATATGCCGAGCTCTTATTATGCCAGGAGGGGCAGCCACCCCAACCAGCTACAATCCCATGTATGCGCACACACGCTACGTGACCCACAACCTGTAGTTATCGATATTTGTCATTGACTCACCCTCTTAGTATCACAAACGCATAATGAGCCATCTTGCGCCACTATGCCCTATCACCCCTTTTGGCATCAGAGCAAGTATTTAATCTTTCAAGAATTTTAAGGGTGATACCCCATATCGGACTAAGTCACTTCTTTGACTCTGGTTGGGCTCGGCGCATGGTGGTCGAATGTGGGCTCAAGCCAACCAAGGCTCCCAAATAGGAATATATAACATTTTGAATAATTATACAAACCTGGAATTGTAATGAGGCACTTACAACTATGGCACACGATCATAATATAGATGAAACTTCTCTAAAGGCTTTCCTTTGTGAGTCAAATGTGCTCACTAACTATTAAGAGGTTGTTTCATTTAACATGAAAAAAATTATCCTTTATATAGAAGAATATGTGTAGAAGTCAAGAAGTCGCTATATTAAATTTCTATAGAGAAGAACGTAATCACGCATAATTATATTAAGCACCAACCATTTTTGTGATAACGAAAAGTCAATAAACTAACTATTGAGTTAAAGCGGATAAGTGTCTAATTGCACTCACGACTCCCAATCCCAAAGATTTAATTAATAAAACTTATTTAAAATCATCTATAACTACCATTGTATTGGTCGTCTAAAGGTTATAATTGATAATTTATGATATTAATTATTAATAATTAATTTAATTAAATATTATTTATGGTTCTTTCTAAGATTTACAAAACCATAAATAAAATAACCTTTTTTTGGGTTTTACATTAAGCCTCCTTGAGGGTTGAGATCTATTTCCATGATATTAGTCATAATCCATAACCCAACGAATAGCTTTCCAAATTATAACAACTGGTCTGGTTTGTGTATGACCTGAATTGGGTGTCATAACTTAGTATCAGAGCCGACTTCATGGACTATTAAGACAACTAACCATCAAAAGTGTAGTTGGTTTGTGTGCATGTTGTTTGATGTGATGTTTGAATATGCACATCTCATAGCCCCCATGAACTAATTTATAGCCAAGCCAACTAGTATGTTTTTACTCCTTGTGTGTTCCTCTTTTTATGTGTTCAGATTATGAGCTTTGATGTGGACACTTGGGCATGGTCATAGATGAAATTAATTCATGTGGTTGAGATTGTCACGCTAAGTTTATGAAGTAGGTTAACTAAAATCCTTACAATAAAAATATTTAAACACAAACAACAAAATGATAGAATCAAATAGAAATGTCAGATCATATAGGGAATGATAGAGAGAAAAACTCAAACTCACATCTTCCACTCTCTTCTCTTCCCTTCTTCCTCTATTTCTTCCTCCCTATCCCTTACCCTCCCTGCTCTCTCAGCCCTTTTCTTTGTGAGATCCCTCAACTTAGTCCCACATCTAATACCTACTGGGAGAAGATCATGTTTATAAGTGGGAATGGACTAGAGATCTTTAACTTCCGGGGTACCCATTTTAAAAAAATGACTTAGCGCATTACGTTGCACTTTGGGCCGGGTCGTTACAAATGGTATCAGAGCCGACCTGGTTCCGTGTTAGATGGTGGGATGGACTAGGGACATTGGCTAGGCTACCGGTCACAGGCCAAAAAGGTCGTGGGCTGGGGCTAGCAATGGGCCAAGACTAGAAACGTTGGCTAGGCTGCCGGTCACGGGCCAAAAAGGTAGTGGACTGGGGCTAGCAACGGGCCAAGAATAGGCATTTCGGGGATGAAATTTCCTAAGGTGGGTGGATTGTGAGATCCCTCAACTTAGTCCCACATCTAATACCTACTAAGAGAAGATCCTGTTTAAGTGGGAATGGACTATAGATCTTTAACTTCTGGGGTACCCATTTTAAAGAAATGACTTAGCCCATTATGTTGCACTTTGGGCTGGGTCGTTACAAATGGTATCAAACCGACCTGATTCCGTGTTAGATGGTGGGATGGACTAGGGACGTTGGCTAGGCTGCCGGTCACGGGCCAAAAAAGGTCGTGGGCTGGGGTTAGCAACGGGCCAAGACTAGAAACATTGGCTAGGCTGCCGGTCACGGGCCAGAAAGGACGTGGGCTAGGGCTAGCAACGGGCCAAGAATAGGTATTTTGGGGACGAAATTTCCTAAGGTGGGTGGATTGTGAGATCCCTCAACTTAGTCCCACATCTAATACCTACTGGGAGAAGATCTTGTTTATAAGTGGGAATGGACTAGAGATCTTTAACTTCCGGGGTACCCATTTTAAAGAAATGACTTAGCCATTATGTTGCACTTTGGGCTGGGTCGTTACATTCTTCCTCATCCCCTTCAAAGATCCATCTTCTTTTCTTTTCCTTCTCTTATTGTGCCTTGAAAGAGAACTTATGAAAAGACCTCCCAAATACATCTGTATGTAAGAATGAGTGGTTTGCATATTTATATCTTGAATTCCATTATAACTTTTTCATTACATGTCTAATAGAGTTACCAAACTAGAAGAAAGTTAAAATAGTAGTGTATTAGGATAGGATGACATCTCAGATAGCACTATAGATCATGGCACATTGAGTAGATCAACCAGCAACCGAGTAGATCAACCACCTATCAAGTAGCTCATCCACTATTTGAATAACACTATCATCATCACAATGAGTGTACTATCTAAAGCACCTACATTGGCATTCAAGCGGGCATCCCGACACTAGAGATATAGGTGCATGGTATCATATAGTTCCATGGTGTGTTGTTAACATTGTAGATAGCCTACCTATGACTATTTTATAGCCTTAATTATGAGCCTACCACAATGTAACTATCTAAGTAAGTAGAGATAGAGTACTATAAATTAGTATAGGATGACCGGTTACAAATCTCAAACAAGGGGATGATACACTTATTCTACCTAACTATAAGTTCCTGTTGGCCCGAAGTATAATAGTGGTTTTTCAGGACGAGAGTTCCCCACCAACTAGAATGTGTGATTAGTACTCAATTGGGAGACACTTGTCTACAATTTATTGTTTAACCTAGAGTTTTAGGAGTCATCCTTTGGGATGCCTACTTTGTAGTTTTCAGAGATGATGATCAAATCCATGGTAAGCAATAATAATGAAACTTCACAATGGACACTAGATTGACCTCCCTATCTTTTATATATCACCTTATCATTGTATACATATTTCTCATTATTCAGCTACAGGTGAAGGCCTAGTGACCATGTCATTTTGGTAGCCTCCTAGGATGGGCACCTTCTACGTTCCCTTAGTACATCTTATGGATTATATCATTAGCATACTCTCATTTTTTAGGCCAATCATGATACCCTTTTTGTATGCTATCCCTTTGCACGATCAGATATGTTGCAAGGTCAGCTTGATCTCTAGTCCTCTAAATCACCTTTTCCCATGAGCACACTTTGTACGACATCCATCCTTCATGTGGAGAAGACAAGCATGATTAGGTGCTTTAGCTACACATGCGGGAACATGCACAGTTTATGTCTTTGATAATGCCAGATGCACCCAAGGTGTGTCCCAATAGGAGTAGGTATTAGTATGTTCAAAAGCAATATTATTCAATAAAAATATGTTTCTAGGGATTAACTTTTCATTAGTAGTATGTTGTGTGAGCTCTTTGCACTATGTTTAACCCTCAATTTAAAATACTTGTAGCTCTTAGATGTTAGGACCGAGTTTCTGCAAGTCTAAATTTTTTTGTTATGTGTGTGGACCCCTTTCAATCAATCCTACCCTTGCAGGCCTGCAGCACAGTTTCGAAAGTTGTCCTCGGCAACCCTAGAGTGAAAACTGTAGGTGTGAACAAAATTAGCCTGGCACAAAGGTGCCCTACAAGCACCTTTGCACCAGACCTTAAGGTTTTTTGGCCTTTTGTTTGGATGCAAAGGTCTCATGCTAGTGTCCTTGTGCTCAAATTGGGGTTTTACTAGCATTTTAACCAACACAAAGGCCCCCCGAGAGTGCCCTTGTGCCAAGTGTGTGACCCATTGTGTGCAGTTTGTTTCACCTCTAACCCCACATGCCCTATCCCCAAACTTTTTTATAGTCCAACTTGGTAGAGACCAGCTCAAAGGTGCCTTGCCATTGCCCTTGCACTGGTCTAGATTTTTGCCGATGAATAGGGCATGATTTCCATTCTTTTCACCTCTTTAGCTCTTCCCTCCAACATCTCCCTTCATTCATTCTTCACTTCCTACATAGGCTTTCTAACCTTCCCTAAACCTATCCAAGTCAATGAAGGCCCTAGAAGTGGTAGGTCTTGGGATAGGATTATTCAAAAGACCTCCTCCTAGCCCCTTGTAAGGTAAAGGTTTCACTTTATCCATCATAACAATGTTTATAAATCTATATTCTATGAGTGCATTAAGCTTGGAATCACATCCACTTCATGTCTAAAAAAATAGTTGAGTTTTACAAGATATATGTGTAGCATTATGTACCTATTTAGTAAATCTAGCATATTTCATACCTTATGTGTTATTTTGCATGATTCTTGTCACATATTTCGTGCGAATCATATATCTACATGATTTATTTAGTATGTTTCTTGTTATTAAGCCATTTTGAGCATTTATGGCTGCCAAACTTGGTGAAAGGTGGCAACTTTTACGGTTACAATGACTTCTAGGGTTGAAATATATTTATACCCTGCTGTACATGTTATTTTGTTGAAATATTTTCCATGTTTCTAGGGTTATTTGTTAGCTAACAAATGAGAAATTACCAGGTTAAATAAATGCAAAAAGAGCTTGAAAAAAGCCCTAAAACAGGACTATGCATGCTATGTGTTTGTATGATATGCCAAGCTTTGTGATTACGCTCCTTGTTGAGCTTGTTAAAAGACTCCATAAAATTTATAAAAATCTCATAAGGACTTGCTATGTGCCTGCATGAAACTCAATAAGTTTGGGTTCAATTGGATGTCATTTAAGTAGGTAAAAAATTCGGTAATTTTAAGTTGACATTAATACAGGTTTAAACCCTAGTTTCTTAGCTCGATTTGTAAATTACTAAACCCTAGTCATTTGGTGGTGGAATACCATGTTATTTCACCTAGAACTTAGAGTTCGTGCTTGATCACCCTAAATTTTGGTAGCCTTTGGATGGGTAGATTATCATGTATTAATTCCCCAATATTTTCAAAAAATGCCCATTCCAATACTTCCCAATCCTGATTCCACTTAAGCTTAAATACTTTGAAATTTATAGGATCAAAGCCCCTGGTTTTGGATGATCTCCTATTTTACCAAGTCATTTGGAATCCCCAAGCTTGTGAACAAGTCTTAAGATGTTTGGTGTGCGGCCCAGGAACATTGTTGCCAGCACCTTACCTCAACCGTAGTGGGCCTAGTTTTTCATGTCAGCCTATGAATCACCGCTTGAAATTTTTTGCGTTCGATCCTTAGAGTGTCAGAGTCCACCATTCCAAATTTTAGACCATTCAAACATTATGTTGTTCATCCAAAAAATTACCGAGTTAAACCCATACGGTCAATTCGGGTTGGGTAAGTAGTGTGATTATTCACTAATTGTTCAAAGAATCCCTAAACCATAATTAAGGTTACATAATGAGGTTTAATGAGTAACTAAGTAAGTAAATTAAGTTAATTATGTTTCTTAGTGTGTTTTCTTGTGTGAAGGCTTTGCCGCTTTTTTTCATCTCGAATAGAGAGTGATTAGGGTTTCCTTTTCACTCATTAGGATATGCGAGTGAGCTTACTAAGTTAGGATGAGCAGCTCGATTCATCTAAGTCTATACGACTCACCTTTTCCGGGCCCTCTTGCTACTATAATAGTAGGCTTGGATAGAGACTTGTATAATAGTGTTTCTAGATCTCACTTTTGAAAATCATCGAGGGATCTCAGTCTCGAAGTTTTATTAAACTTATGGGAAAACTCAGATAAATGGGCCAACATTAGTGAGATTCAATAAAAACATTGTTGATGCCATTCTATTACCTAAAACGAAAATGAGATATACCTAAAATGATATATCCCACCATTGAAGGGGTCAAACAAAAATGAAGAAGAAAAGTCTAGCAGACCTTGATGAGTGGAACTCCTCGTCATGACTCAACAATGCCAACTGGCATATACAAGCAAGTGAAAAGGAAACCCTATCACTGTCAAATCAATTGGCACACAAACAAGGCAAAGCCTCGGCACATGCACATGCTCTGAGAGGTTTTATTAGCTTACTTATCTTTTTTAATTACTCGTTAGCATCCCATTAGGTAACTTTCTTAGAGTTTAGGAGTTTCAAGAACACTTAGTGAATAATCGCCCTTAGGCTTAACCCTAAGTAATTGACCAGGCTTAACTAGGTGATTTTTGGATAGGCCAAATGTTGCCTACATAGACTTAAATTCAAAAATTGGGCCTTGACACTCTATTGTCAACTGCTGGCCCAAGAGCCAACATGACAAGCTGGGCCCACTAATGTAGGGCTAAGGTGTTGGGTACTGTGTTCCTAGCTCACGCACCAAACTTCCCAAGGTTTTTTCATGGGTTTGAAAACTTCAAATGGTCATAGGTAAATTAGAGACACTAGCCAAAATAGTGCACTATGACTCTCTAAATATTCTGACCTAAAATCCAAGTCATCTGGCATGAAGATATCCGGGAATGGGAGGCACTTGCATGGACATCTCTATAATTGGTTCAACTGCTAAGGCTTGACGAATTTTTACCAGAAAATATACCCATCCAAAAGCTACCAAAATTTAGGTTGGTTAAGTAGGGACATTCCCTAAGGTCTGGGTGAAATTTCAAGGAATTACACCACCAAATAACTATGGTTTAGTATTTTACAATCTAGTCTAGGGACCCTTCATTCCTGCACACCCAAATTAGCAACTTTATTACCTATCTAAATGACACCAAAAATAGTCCAAACTTATTGAGCCTGAAGTAGACACTTAGTGGCATATTTCCTTATTTTAACACATTTTATTGTGGCTTCCAACCTGCACAAATAGTATTTCAAACATCAAAGCATGACAGAACAAACATACAACACAACAAGTATAGTCTGATTTTAGGGGTTATGTTCATGCCCGTACTGAAGTATTTTTAAGAATATGGGACATAAATTCCTTGTTGCAATTATTATTGTGAATAAAATTGAAATTCGATTGTTTTATGTCAACTTTGATATGTGTACATTGATTTATTATTGGTTCGATGCACGTGCATTGTTGTGTTGACATTGTAATACCTCAAATCGGCCTAGATGGATACCAAACTAAGATGTTAATAGTTAGAAAGCTATTCGTAGGATTATTGAGTCAAAGTAATGTAGCGGAAAGAGATCATAACCCTCAAGGAGGCTTAGGACAAAAATCCTATGAGCTACTACACGATGGATGTAAATCATACCTCCCAAAGGAGGGATCTTAACTTAAAAGCTCCTACTATGAGCACTCGGAGCTACTAGATAGAAGCACCCGTATAGCAACTAAGAGGAAGATTTTTAAAATGCATAATATGCACTCCCAATTCTAGCAGAGGCCAGATACCCCCAACGAGGGCACAACAGACACCCCTCCTGTAACTTGGAGGTTGAAACTTTAATAATACTAATGCATGAATAAGTTCTTATACTTAGTTGCATCTTTGAGTTAGGTAACTTATTACATGATGTTGGACACTTAGAGATAGAGTCATAGGGTCATAGTTTCCTATTTCATATACCCCGTGCAACTACAGATAGTTACTATCAGAGGGTGTTCTTCGAGTGTTCTTCACACCCAAACGCTTGGTCTTCGTAGGGATTCTTCTAGCCTTGTAGCTCATAAGCTCTTCCAATCCACTTGCTTTAACACAATACACAGCTACATCCAAATACATTTAGTGTACATTATTATGCTCCAATTGCTTCAAGGCTTACACACAACCTTGCAAATAACTGTTATATATTGCCCCAAAGTTATCACCCTGGACAACAATTAAATAATAATCAAGAAAACGCAACATGCACATAGTTAATAACCCAACATTCAAGCCATCTCAATAGTTGCTACAAAATGCTATTCAGGGCACAAGTCCCCACATAAGGATACAATGCCATAACATATCAAAACAAGTTCCACATAATACACAACATAACAAATGGGCTATCTCGTACCTACGAGGAAAAATACTACAATTTCAAGAATTACTCACATAGCACCAAATAGAGGATGAGAGGCACACTAAACACTCAAAAGATCATATGAATCGGCATGTTAAGCATAGTAATGTACCATAATGAACCGGCACATTAAGTATGGCAATGCAATGAGATGTACCGGCACACTAAGCTAGGTGATGCAATGAAATGAACCGGCAGGCTAAGCACAACAATAAAATTGGTCTAGCACGCTAGGCACAGACATCACAAAAAGTTGAAACCCACATAATAATTTATAATAGGTCTAGGTAGGGATCTTATAATATATTTTTCGATCTCATGTTTGAAAACCATCAAGGGATCTCATCCTTGAGTTTTATTAAGCAACGAAAAAGTCGGCTAAATGGCCCAAGGATATGGGATCCGATAAAATACTACTACTATCATCCTCTCATCTAAAACCAATAAAATACTCTCTCAAAGAGTCAAGAAGAAGGTGAAGCAAATGAGTCCTATAGACCTGGGTGAATGGATCTCTTCATCCTAACTCTGCAAGCTCACTCCGCACATCCTAGCAATGAAAGAATATACTAATCACACTATAATTATGTAGGCATGCAAAACGATGCAAAGCTTTTAAACATCGACAAACGTACTCCAAAATATAATTAGATCAATTAGGTTATTTAATTACTTACTAATCACCATTTAGTAACTTAATTAGGGTCCAAAAGGTTTCCAGTACAATTAGTGATTTATCACAATTAAGGCTTAGCCCAACTTGATTGATTGTGCTTGAACCCACAATTTTTTTGATAGGCCAAACGAACTCAAACTCATCTGAAACTTGGAATGATGGACCCTGACTCACTAAGGTTTAACCACAAAATTTACCATAGGCAACAAGGCCCATTAATGTAAAGCTAAGGTGTTGGGAACGGTGTTTATGGGCAGCGCACCAAATTTCACAAGGTTTTTTCATCAGCTGGGAAACTCCAGAAAAAGCCTGGGAAAATTAGGGAAGCTAGCAAATATCTTGAACTATAATCCTACAAATTTCAGGCCAAAACTCTAAGTATTCTGGCTTGGAGAAAATCAGGAAGGGAAGGTACTAGCAAGGAGATTCCTGGAGCTGCATAGGGCATACTTGGCTTGAACTTTTACAGGCTAAACTACCCATCAAAATGCTCTCAAGTATTAGGCTAAACTACCCATCAAAATGCTCTCAAGTATTAGGGTGTTGAAATAGAAACTTAAGGCCTGGGTAAGATTTCATGGAATTTTACTAGCAAATGACTAGGCTTTAGGATTTTACAGTCTGAGCTCTGGAACTAGGGTTTGACCCTCAATTCCAATCCATTCAACTTAACTATTTTATTAAACTTAACCAATCTCATTAACTACCTAAATGGCACCCAATTTACCCCAAACTTACTGAATTTCATGTAGACAATTAGTAGAGCTTAAATAAGTTTTACACAATTTAATTAGGCCTTTAACATAATCAAACAATAGCCCTAGAATTGGACCATGTCACAACAACCATACATCACAACAAGCATAGTCTAGCTTTAAGTGTTATGTTCATTCCTTTAAGGATGTTCATTTACGATGATATTTTAGAATAATTTAGCTAGCGTGAAGCCCTAGGCATGTGCAAAAGATTGTAGCCAGCAAGCATCAACAACATGGTCAAAAAGTTGGAGCAATGGGCAGCTATGTCACTGGAAACAAGCAGGTTGTCACCTTTCACCAAGTTTTGCACCCATACATGTAGCAAATGACTTTATAATATATAGCCATACACATATGACTTGTAGACCTACTTATTAGTACTCATATAAAACAATAATCATGAAAAAGGAACATTTAAAGCATGAGATATACACGATCTACTACAGATGTGTATAAAACTAACATCTTAGAGCAAAATAATCATATGTATTTATTACAGCTCCAAAAAACTCAAACTAAGCTCCAAACGTTCTTAAGAAGAAATCGACATGCATAAAATCACACAAAATTGTAAAATAGTACACAAGCATGCAAGCCAGACCATCAAATGCCGAAAGGAGGAAGAAAGGAGAGATCATAACCTCATAATGGCTAGGAGGGTGACTTTTGGGGCTTCTTAACCCCCAAAACCTACCACTCCTACAGGTTAAGGGAGCTTGGAGAAGGCTGGAAGACTCACAAGGAAGGACTCACTCACATACATGCCCATCGTTTTTAGCTTCACAGATTGGTCATTGATGTTACACAATCATGAATGGGTTGTGGCCAATCAAATTTCTTGGTCATCATCTCACTCATGAGGGTTCCTACAATCGACTTGTTGGCTATGTGGGATTGTGCATACTCATTGAGTTTAATCATGGATTCCTTAGCTCAGTTGGTTTTGGCCATCTATGGCTTGACATTTTCACCCATCATCATTTTCATTAATTTTTAGGCCAACCTATTTGTAAAACCCTTAAAATAATTAGGTTATGTTAATCTTAGAATAAATCTTAAATATTATTTAATTACATTAATTCTTGAAAATCATTATTATAAATTATCAATTATAACCTTTAGTACATTTATACAATGGTATTTATGGATGTTTTTAAATAAATTTTACTTATTAAATTTTTAGGATCGGGAGTTAGGAGTGCGATTTGACACCCATTCACATTAAATTAATAGTCAGTTTTTGACTTTTTGTATTCACACAAATGGTTGGTGTTTAATACAGTTATGTGTAATTACGTTCTTTTCTATAAAATTTAATGTAGTAACTTCTTAAATTCCACACATATTCTTCTATATAAAAGAGAATTCTATTGATGTTTAATAAAATATCATCTTAATAGTTTATGAGCACATGTGGCTCACAAAGGGAAGACTTTAAAAAGTTTCATTCGTATTAGGATCATGTGTCGTAGTTGCGGGTGCCTGTTCACAATTCCAAGTCCGTAGAATTATTCGAAATGTTATATATTCCTATTTGGGAGTCTTGGTTGGCCTAAGCCCACATTTAACCACCATGCATTGAGCGCAACCAAGGTCAAAGAATTGATTCAATCTAACATGGGGCAACGCCCTTAAAATTTTTGAACGATTAAATACTTGCCCCCATGCCAAAAGAGGTGACAGGGCGTAGTGGCACAAGACGACTCATTATGCATTTGTGATACTGAGAGGGTGAGTCAAATGTAAATATCGATAACTACAGGCTGTGGGCCACGCAGCGTGTGTGTGCATGCATGGGATTGTAGTTGGATGGAGTGGCCGCCCCTCCTGGAATAATAAGAGCTCGACATAGGCTCATAATCACTAAAAGACTCAAATTCAGATTTTGTGGAATATATTAACTTGTTTCTTGTAATTATATGACTTAGTGTTTTTATCACTAACGTAGAATTGCCTCCGCAAGTGTGTGCATGGAAGAATAGGTAGAGTTACGACTGCTGGAAGACTATGTTATTGGACTTTTGATTTTTCTTATTTGTTAATATACTTTTAGATTGTTTGCATGGAAGTGGGATTTCGGTTCAGTTCATGGGGCTTAGATTATTCTGAGCATTTGTTATATTAAATTTTATGTCATGGATTTATTTAAAATCTTAAAAATTAATTTATGAGACACTTAGTTTCATAAAGTAACACTTAGCTCATGGCTTGGAACGGGCGGGTCATTACCAACCTCTTAGACCATGAAAAATATATTATGACAGTTCCACTATAGTCTTCCTATTAAAGAATGACAAGTACTATAAATGTACTAAGCATATGGATATTAAATACTTGTCTGCCAAAGAAGTGCAGAAACAAAGTGTTTATAAAGCGTATTAGTATTGAAATGATGATAATGGATTTGTTAACTAAGAGATTGTCACCCAAAATATTTGTCGGTCATTTTGAATAGATGGGCTTCATGGACAAGTCTTTATTGGCTTGATAGCATAAAATATTACACATAATTGAATTGCTCATACATTGTAAAACTTCTGAATCAATAAAAGTTGAGTTCTAGCACACTTATTGGTTATTTACATTAGAGTGATGTCCTTGTTTTTGTAAAACCTCAGTTTTGGCTTAGGGTTTTACCTGCTTGTAGATTGCCCAATTCAAGCAAGTCTTGAGTTGGTTTAAATGAATTCGAGCTAGACTAATTTTAAGAATATGAGCATGGGGCCTAGAATGCCATATATGCGTGTTATGGTGGCTGAATATGCCTGACATATATATGATAGATATAGCAAAACACGAGTTATCAATGTATACACAAGGTATACATATGATTTTATGAGTTAGCCAAGATTTTAGGCCTCGATCTAAGCCATTGTAGTATTTAGTATCCATTTGAGATTTTCAGGGTATCTCATTGCATACATCATAGGGATTTTGGACCATCGGATTGTGTCCCCGTGGGCCCAACTCGATTGCGTTTAGTATATCGGCCCATTTAACCTTCTTGCCTCAATTCCTGCCTATAGAGTCACTTTTAGGATTCGAGTCAGTTTCAACGTTGGACAGTCTTCATCCAAGCTTTCCGTCCATATACTCATAGGTGGACCCCACTAGGCTACAGAGTTGTCGGACGCTTAGATCGGCGTGGCAAAATCCAAGCTGTCCATTCAACACTAGCTTCATATATCGATTTTCAAAGGTTTTCTCCCATATTTTCAGAGTTACACCACTAGCGCCGCCTCCACTTCAGCTCGCCGCCGACGAGTTTCCGCCTCACCCCTGGCCACCGAATTGATATGACCGTGACCACCTTGTAGTCAGCTATTAGTCTGTACCCACAATCGCCACCGACACCACCTTAGTCGCCGTCGGCGACTAAGTTTTTGGTGTTGGTTTTCGCCGCCACTACCGCCCTTTCGGCCTGTCCAGCCACCTCCGGCCTGTCCAACCACCCACACAACATCTATTCGCTGAGATCTCCATTTTTAAACAACCCACGACAAACGTCGCGGCCGCAATCGCCACCGACAATGTCACCGCACCCAGCGGCTATCCGCCCCCTTTCCTACTGTTTTACGGCTAGCTAGTGGCCGGACTCCGCCAATCGTCACCACTAGAGCCTCCACCTTGACACCCCGTCGATCCCAACCGACGAACGAGCCCAGCCACGCCGTTGTAAGCCTCTTCTGGTGACGAGCATCGGCTGCCCCATTTGGACCGTTTGCCCGGTTCACGGTTCGCTTGCCCACGACCACGTCCGCCAGCCGGATCTTGTTCACCAGCCCGCCAGCCAATGTCTAACTTCGCACATCTAGTTCAAGTCCGCTCAGCCACCCCAGCTCATTTTCCAGTTAACCTAGACTGGGTTGGTTCAGCGCATTTGGTTCAATTTGGTTTAGCTCGGTTCAATCCGATTCAACCTGTTTTTGTCCATTTTTGCACTGTTTTCGGTAATTTGAGAACCTCTATGTTAGTTGTGATGCATATTCACATGATTTAGCATGATTGGATGTTATGATTATTTTTCTTTATATATTGTTTTATTTATTTATTTATTTATTCATTGTTATTTATTAATTTTTATTTATATGTTTATCATATATGATGAATGTTTACATGATTATTTACTATTATTAATATTATATTTACTTATGATTATTAGTCTTATTACAAATTTTTATATATTTATTTATTTATTTGTTCGTTGTGTGTATGTTATTATTTACTTGTATTTAATTATGTATTCTTGTATTTTATAACTATGATATTAATAATATTCATGATTAATGAGTATTAACTATTTGTTTGTTTATTTTTTATTATTGAATTATTATACATCTATTTATTTATTTATTTATATATTTACTAACACGAGTATATGTTGATATTTACTCGTATTTGCCCGTATATTTATATAGTATAATTATATTATTATTTTATGATTAGAGTACTTTTCATGTTTGTGTATTTATTATTTATCTAATTATCTATGAGTGCATTTTCTTGTTTATTTATTTATTTATTATTTATTATTATTAAGTCTCGATTTTTGTGCCACATATTTAGTTATAAGGTTGTTAGCACCGCTTTCTTTATTATAATGTTTTGATGATATGAGCACATACCACGAGCATACATCATATAGAGATGTTAGTATTTTATTTAGTAATGGGTTCCGATGTAGGTATGGCAGTCCGAGCTCACCGTAAATGTGGAGATATGCTTTGAGCTTAGACCATAGGTCCATAGGACTCTCCCTCTCTACTTGACTCCTTGCATGTCGAGCTTAACCATGTTTTAGATATAAGACGATATCGGCGGCATTTTATTGAATCCCTCCGATGTCCGGCTATTTAGCCATGTTTTCTGCAGATATTTAATAAAACTAAAAGGATGAGATCCCTTGTTGGTTTTTGAACTGAAGCTTCAAAAATATATGATATAAGCCTCTTTCCTAAACCTATTATATAAGTACGCACATTTTTACGGATTTCACAAACAAGAGAATGAGTGGTATAGAGATATGTATGGACTGCACTAGTACTCCTTCAAACCCTTAGATAGTGCGGTGTATGAGGGTACTATATGACACAACACATTTTCAAAATTTATAGCACTAACATAGCTATTCCTTTTGCCACTGTAATACCGTGGCATGTGATATGGAAGGTGTGAGGGCGTAACCATTATATGTATAAATATGAACATTAGTTGTGCATGCGAGTCAGCACTTACTTAAGTATGTTTTTGTTTGCCACCCAGTGTGAGGCAATCTTGAAGTTTCATATGTTTTCATGGGTAATAGAATACCTATTTGCCACATTATATTAGTTATGTTTTAGTCCAGTAATACTCGTTACTTACGTTTTTCATATATATATGTAGGTCTTGCAAATCCTAAGTCAACTTTGGTGGAAGGACAGATAAATACTACACACACTTGACCTTAACGTATTTATTTATTTTCTTACTTTTACTTATATTTGATGTGTTTTGATGTATATTTAACAATGCCTTTCATTTTCATAACACCAAGCAGGTTGTTTCGATCTATTTTATGTTAACCGAAATTAAAATCGATCGTAACATTTCTGATTTGGTTTTTAGGTGAACCGAAATCGGGGTGTTACAATTTTTTTAAGTGGGCTGATAAAATTAAAGTTAAGGATTATTCAGACTCCTTATATAAAAGTTTACATAAGTCCACTTGATTGTGATACATGGAAGGGATCATATTGTAGTATGACTTGTGACTTGCGACTGTTATGATCTTATCGATGTTGGGTACAATGCAAGTCAATTAAAGGTAACTTGTAATTCGAATTAAATTAACTCAATTGATTCAATGAATGTACAAATTTAAAGTTGTTGAATCTTTTGATTGTTACATATGCTAAGTAGGAGAAAATTATTTAATAATAATTAAAAGACCCATATATCTTGAATCATTAAATCATTGCATGGACTAAGTGGGTGACTGTAAGATTATTAATTAATCTAATAATGAAAATTAATCTCATTATGCCTAGTTTATAGAAATGTAGAGGACTAGCTTTTGAAAAGTCACATTATTAATGGCTATAATATGGTTAATTGTATAAAGCTAATCCGGGGCTATCTATCGACCCTCTTTTTTTCCTTATAAAATGTTCATAGTGTCATAATAAAATTATTGTTTTAAGTTATTCTCTACGCCATCGAAAAGAAAGACACTATAAGGATAAGGAAGAAAAAGAAAAGTTATTTATCATTTTTCAGTCAAATTTAACATGGATCAAAGAATGCTTCCGCTGTAGTTTTAATATTTTTCATTTTATATATATAATGACGAAAGTGACACCTTAAGGTCATAGCCATGTTAACGATATATATCACCAGAACTTTCTACTAGTTAACGATAGAATAATTGTGATAGAATGATTGTTTAAAAAATCATAATCTCCGAATATCTTATAAGCAATTGACTAAAAACTAAATTTGTTACTAACGGTTGTTGACTAGAAACGAAAAGCTTCAAAAGGAGATGTTGATAACCTAAAACCATTCTCACGCTTCCTTATTTTATTGCACAATTTGACTTAAAATATTTTAATTTATTAGGATTATGCTCCTTCCTCTCATTCTGGTCAGACTACTGACCCATTGGCTGAAACGAATGCCCAAAAATATATTAAATAAATAATTAAGAAAATGAGCTTTGGGTTTTGACCAATTCATGCTAGTATTTAATTTATTACGGTCTATTGTAAACTTATTATAATCCAATCCATGACATTATTCCATGTATGAGGATAGATATTTTGAACTTTATGATCCAAAATTAATGAACAAGTTAAAATATAGGTCTTTGACCCATGATAAATGCGGAATATTCATCATCGAGAAAATTGAAAATTATTTACGGGCTAATTTTTCCCCTTCAATTTTGATTAGAGCTGGTGAGTTTTGACCTCAAAGAAAAGACTTGGCATTAGAAAGTTGTAAATTATTTGCAGGCTTCTCATTTCTTTCCCCCAATTTTGCTTAGGGGCAAGCTTTGACCACAAACAAAAGGCTTGATATTGTCATTTCTTTTCATATGTGTGTATATCTAAATATATATAAGGAAAATTTTATATGAGCTATGCCACGTATAACTTATATAAGCTATATATTTAATTTAAAATTTTTTTAATGATTTTCACAAAAGAATATTTATATCTATTAAAAGTAAGGTGCATAAGTAGGAAGTTGAAAATTTTTCTTCTTTTTTTAACATGATTATGACTTATTTTTTAATTTTCAAAAAATGTACAAGTTAATAGCTATTTTGAAATTATTTTTTATTACAATTACTTTGATAATTAAAATTGAATGGTTAGAAATATCAGGTTATGTTAAAATTTATAATTACCCTTATTATTTATTATTTTATTTATCTATATAATTTTTGAATTATAGGGCCTATTAAATTATTTATGTAACACCCCAATTTCGGTTCAGCTAAGAACCGAATCGGAAATGTTTCGATTTAGTCGAGTCAAGTTATGTTTAAAGTTGTTTGTCGGTAAGACTCGATCGATAAAATAGATCAAAACAAACTTTTTATTTAATGAGAATGGAAGACATTGTTAAATATGCGTCAAAACACGTCACATATAAATAAAAGTAAGAAAGTAAATAGTTGTATTAAGCTCAAGTGTGTGTAGCATTTATCTATCTTCCCACCAAAGTCAACTCAAGACTTGCAACACCTACATATATTATATAAAAAACGTCAGTAACAAGTGTTAATGGTCCGAAAAATAACTAGTACAAATTGGCGAATAGGTATTCCATTACCCACGAAAACTTATGAAACTTTAGAATTGCTTCACACTGGGCAGTAAGCAAACATACTTAAACAAATACTGGCGCGCATGCACGGCTAATTTTCATATTCATACATACAACGTTTATGCACTCACATCCTCCATATTACACCCGCCACAGTATTCAAGTGGCAAAAGCAACGGTTAAGTTAGTGCCACAAATTCAAGAAATGTGTTGCGTTACGTAGTACCCTCATACACCGCACTACCTCAAGGTTTGAAGGTATACTAATTCGGTCCATACATATCTTCATACCACTCACTCTCTTATTCATGAAATCCGTAAAAATGTGCGTACTTATATAATATGTTTAGGGAAGAAACTTGTCTCATATATTTCTGGAGCTTCAGTTCGAAAACCAACAAGGGACCTAATCCTTATAGTTTTATTAAACATGTGTAGAAAACACGGCTAAAAGGCCCAACATCAGAGGGATCTGATAGAATACCGCCAATGTTGTCTTACATCTAAAATACAATTAAACTCAACACGTAGGGAGTCAAGTAGAGATCAAGTAAGGGAGATTCGAGTCGAATGTTGCTATCGAGTTGAGTCACATTTAAAGTTGTCGGTTTGTACGACTTGATCGATAAAATAGATCGAAACAACCCGCTTGGTGCCATGAGAATAGAAGACATTATTAAATATCAGTCAAAACACATCAAAAGTAAATAAAAGTAAGAAAGTAAATAACTGTGCTAAGCCCCCACCAAAGTCAACTCAGGATTTGCATGACCTACATATATTATATGAAAACCGTCAATAACGAATGTTACTGGTCCGAAAAATAACCAATACAATCGGGCAAATGGATATTTCATTACCGAAAACATATTAAACTTCAAGATTGCCTCACACTGGGCGGTAAGCAAACATACTTAAACAATTGCCAGCTCGCGTGCATGGCTCATAATCATATTCATACATACATACACCTCTTACGCCCTCACACCTTCCATATCACCCATCACGATACTCGAGTGGCAAAAAGAACAGTTAAGTTAGTGCCACAATTTTAAGAAATGTGTTGCATTATGCAATACCATCATACACCACAATACCTCATGGTTTAAAGGAGTACTAGTACGATTCATACATATCTCCATACCACTCACTCTCTTATTTGTGAAATCCGTAAAAATGCTCGTACTCGTATAATAGGCTAAAGAGGTACTGGAGCTTTAGTTCGAAAACCAGCAAGGGATCTCACCCTTGTAGTTTTATTAAACATGTGTAGAAAACAAAATTAAATGGCCCGACATCGGAGGGATGCAATAAAACGCCGCCGATGCCGTCCTATGTATAAAAGATGATTAAACACGACACGCAAGGAGTCAAGCAGAGAGGGAGAGTCCTACGGATTTGTTGTTCCAAGCTCCAAGCATATCTGCACATCTACAGCAAGCTCAGACTCCTGAACCTACATCGGAACCCACTACTAAGTAAAATACTAACATCCAGATATGATGCATGCTCGTGGTGTGTGCTCGTATCATCAATACAGCCTAATAAAAAGACTATACTAAATAAACATACCGCTAAACACACAACACGTAAATCGAAACATAATAAAGAGAATAACTAATAACAAATAATAAATAAATAAATACATATAATCATTAATAAATAGATAGATAGCAAATACATAAAAACAATCAATATTCTAATCATAAAATAATAAAATAATTATTCTATATAAATATACAAGTAAACACGAGTAAATATCAATATATACTCGTGTTAGTAAACATATAAATAAATAAGTAAATCTATATATAGTAATTCAATAAATAAATAAATAAATATACAAACAAATAGTCAATACTCATTAATAATGAATATTAATAATATCATAGTTATACAATACAAGAATACATAATTAAATACAAACAAATAATAACATACACATAACGAACAATTATATATATACAATTTAATAAACATAATAAGACTAATATTCATAAGTAAATGTAATATTAATAATATCAAATAATCATGAAAACATTCATCATACATGATACACATATAATAAAAATAAATAAATAATAAATATAACAATAAATAAAGAAAAATAATCATATCATCCAATCATGCTAAAAAAATGTGAATATGCATCTAGACTAATTTTAGGGGTTCTCAAATTACTAAAAATGGTCTAGAAAGGGTAGAAAACAGGATGAAACTGAGTTGAACCAGATCGAACCAAACTGAACCAGACCAGATTGGTTGAGTCCACATGGTCTGGGTTAAATAAATGGTTGGGCTGGGTCAATTGGGCTAATGGACACAAACATGGCCATCGCACAGACATGCAGACTTGGCATGACCAAGCTGATGCGGCACGACCAAGCGGATGCGGCACGACCAGGCGAACGCGGCATGACCAGGCGGACGTGGCACAACTAGGCGGGTAAACGGGCCGAACTTTGGCGGCATGCTCGTGGCCAGAAAATGCCAACAATGGCGCTACGGAGGCTGCAGTTGGTCGCGATCGAAAGAGGAGGACGGAGATCACAATGGTGGTGGCAGTCGGCGGAGTCCAACCATCGGATGGCTGGAAAATGGCAGGGAATGGGGTGGATCGCCGCCGGGTGTGGCGACATAGCTAGGGGAGATCGCGGCCGCAGCGGTGGACGGTGTCGGTCCCAAACCGTAAATCTCAGCAAGGGAAGCCGTCGGAGTGGTCGGACTGGCCAGAGGTTGCTTGTTGGCACTGGAAAATAGCCCAAACAGTGGCATCGGCAGTGTTGAACAACTCCAAAAATAACCTCACCGACGGTGGATGGTCGTGAGTGGTACGACTAGAAAGCCAGCCATGAGGCGGTCATAGAGGTGCCAGTTCGGTGGCCAAGGGCAAGGCAGAGACTCGCCGGCGGCGAGCAAAGTGCTAGCGGCGCTAAAGGGTGTTGTAAAATTTGAAATCGTGAAACATCGTGGAAGATATGATGGTTCCGATCTTGCCACATGGGACAATCTAAATGTCTAACAACTTATGGTCTAGTGAGAACCACCTATTGGTATATGCAATATACATACAGATGGAAAGCTTGGATCGAGACCATCTGAAGTCGAAACTGACTCAAATCCTGAAATTGAATTTATAGACAAGAATCGAGGCAAGAAGGGTAAACATGCCTCGAAACCCTAAACGCAATCAAGATAAGCCTCCAAAATTCCTATACTACATGCAAATGAAATACCCAAAAATCCTAAACGGATGCTAAACACTGCAATGGTGTAGATCTAGGCCTAAAATCCTGGCTAACTGATAAAAATTATATGTGTACCTCGTGCATACACTATTAACTGTTGCTCTACAGTATCATATCTGAAAATATCCTATCCATGTCGGGCATACTCAACCACCATAACATGCTCATATGGCCATCTAGGCCGCATACTCATATTCTAAAAATTAGTCTGTCTCGAGCTCGTTCGAACAGACTCGAAATTGATCCGAACAACAAAAAATAAAATCGGGTAAAACTCTAACCCAAAAATGGGGGTTTTGGGTTAATAATAAATATATGTCTCGCAAATCAAAACATAATAATAGTAAATAATAAATAAATAAATAAACAAAGAAATGCATTCATAGATAATTAGATAAATAATAAATACATGAACATAAATAATACTCTAATTATAAAATAATAACATGATTATAATATATAAATATATGGGTAAACATGAGTAAATATCAATATATACTCGTGTTAGTAAACATATAAATATACAAATAAATACATACATAATAACTCAATAAATAAATAAATAGTTAATACTCATTAATTATGAATATTAATAGTATCATAGTTATAAAATACAAGAAAGGCTCAATAAATAAATAAATAGTTAATACTCATTAATCTAAATTGATTAAATAGAAAGGATCAAACAAGAAATGGACTGAAACGTCCCTCTTGGCATCTTAAAAAAGGAAGACAACACCCAACATTCAACAAGAAAAGATGAATAGATACACGCAACAACCTAATAAGTATCTATGTGAAATGATATGGCATGTGAACAATCAACACACAATAAGTGTCAAAATATAAATCGGTAAAATAAGGGATGAATACATCAGAACAATTGTTGTTAAGTTGAAATTCGAATGTCTCATCAAGAGACCTTAGATTATACATCCCAATGCAGCAAATAAATATGTCTAAGTATGCATTAAATGCAAATAACAACACGAAAGAAAAACAATGGTGTGCTAAGCACAAGTGTATGTAGCAACTATTTGTCTTCCCACCAATGCTGACTCAACATACATGAACACAAAAACGACGTATATCATAGAAACCATCAACAATGAGTGTCATTACCTTAAAATTAACTAATATAAACTAGCAAGTGGAAGCTAATTTCTACGAGGAAGAAAGACCAATATATATATATATATATATATATATATATATATATATATATATATCCATGGAAAAACTCAAAAGGCATCTACTGAGGAGTCATCAAACTGCACACTAAATAGCATCCCAAACTGAACTAGTGTTGTGCCCCTCTCAGCAAAGGCCTATCTCGGCAATAAATGGTCTCACTCTCAGGAAAAAAAGCATATATCCTAAACCCTCTCCAAACCTCCATATAACTCATGGCTTATAGCACAATGGTTGAGTACTCTCAGGCAATTCCTTTAATACCCTCTAATACTACGAGTCTAGATATGTGTTGTACAAAATATTACACGCCTCTCTAGGTGTGAGAAAACTCAAAATATAAAGATGTCAAAGATTCCACGGGAATGGAACATCCCTCTCACTAATCTAGAGCCATTGCGACCACGCATATGTGCCCACTCACAGTCTATGCAAGGTTAAGTCCACCAACTTCCGACTCACTGAAAACTTGATAAAGACTAAATACAGGACTAGGATGGTGATCATATAAGTAAGCCCGAAGGCAATGTGAGGTAGAGCTGACTTTGAAAACAACACAAGGGATCTCATCCTTAAGGGTTATTAATCATGGAAGTAAAATATGTCTAGCATGGCTCATGATCAGTGGGGTCTAATAAAATAACCACTTAACGCGTCTTACGATATAGAAATTAAACTACAATAGAGTAGAGCAATAAAGTTGAGAAGAGTCCTAACGAACTTGAGGTCCAAGCTCCAAATGTAACGACACATCTATAGTGAGTTCGAACTCTGAAACCTACATCGAAACCTACTGCTAAACAAAAGACTCACAACTCTATATGATGCATTGTTGTATTGTGTGCTCACATCAACAATAACAACACTTAAACAATAAAAAACACCAAACGAATCAACAAGCAAACACTCAGCACACAAATTGAGACATGACAAGCGATAAATAAATAAATAAATAAAACAAGTCAAATAAATAAAAGAACAATAAATAAATAAAACAATGGATATACGAGTGAACATCACAACAATAATAAATGACAACTTAACATGTATGAAATAAATATGTAGTAAATAACAAATGAGAATTCAACAATCATTTAATTACTAATTAATTAAATAAACTCACTTATCAATAAAAGAATGATAAATATATAAATAATACTTTAGTAGTAACAATTAGACTACAAATAATACTATGTAATTTTGCAACTAAACATGAGTAAATATCAACACATACACAAGCAAGTACATAAACAAATAAATAAATAAATAATTTAATAAATAATTAAATAACAATTAATCATGAATAACAGCAATATAATAATCAAATGTACGAAAACAAATCTAAACCCGAGTAAATGATAACATGTGTGCTGGTAAATATGAGTTGTTATTGACGTTTGATTGTAATAATCTTAGGAAATATGATGCGAATTTTGGGTTGTTTCCGGTCCAATCTTGTTGAAGAAAGAAATTAGAAGTTTTGTTTTGGCCATGTGGAAGCTGAGATTGGCTTGAAAAGGGAAGAAATTGAAGAAGAAAAGAGTTGTTCAAGTTTGTTCCAAGACTTCTTCACGGTGACGACCCAAGTTACTAATTTTTGGCTTGGTATTTGGGTCTACAAATCTCCAGAAATTTAATCTAGATGCTAAGAGAATGTGCGTAAAATTTCATAATTTTTGGACATGGTTTTGAGGGTAGTTCTAGATTTTTAATTGGAGTCTATACTTGTTGTTTTCTTCAGATTTCAGTTTTAGGACGAAATTTGGGAAATTATTAGACAACCTTAGGCTCTGCCAGAAATGAATAATAATATGTTGGGATAGTGTAAATAAAATTTCACCCTATTTGGAGTTAATTTCGTTGGTGCACTAAGTGAGACGGTATCCTAAGAGGTGGAAGCTGTAATCCGTAATTGCAGAACTGGTAAGCTAGATTAGAAAATGTAGTTAAGGGAGCAAGCGTGAGTAATTAAATCTGAAACTTCTCACAAAAACTCCTAATGTTACCTATAATATACTAAAATTTCAGAACATTTGGAACTTGTTTTTTTTCAGCCCACAAAAATCTGCAACTCAAACATATTGGTTCGGAATTTTCATATTTTCATATTTGAATCTCAACTTCTAAAATTTGGATAAATAGTTTATACCCTATATTTTCATGTAAAAATTTATATAGCGTCTAACTGAGATGTGATACATAACATACTCAAGTTTCAGATCAAATGGAATTCATGTTAGAAAGTTATCGAATTTTATTAATTTGTTGAGTGTGATTTTGGTTTGTCGTAGAACCTGCCATCTTTTACATGTGATGTTACGATGGTCTTTCATCTTAAGAAGTCAAGAATAGGTCCATTAAAGTTAGGATCGAATTAGCCGACTTAATCGTGTAACTTATAACATTCCACTTGATTTACGAGTGAATCAGATTTGGGGTGACCAAAAATATTATATGTAATGTAGTAATATTTTACTTAAACTTATTACTTATTCAAAAGATGCAATCATGCATTGTTTTCATAAAACTCTTAATTAACTTACCAAAAATAGCAAATGAATAATGATATAACACTTCAAGAAAAAGATATACCAAATGCAAGCTCATAGTACAATTAGAACAATGTATAGTAATTGAATTCTTTTCATAATTATTAATTAAAGTTTGATTAAGCACCATTTGGCTCAATGTCCGACTTCAAAAAGCTCGATTTAAAGCTCAATTCAAAGTCAAATGAGCCTTATATGGATGTGCATGCTCGACTCGGCTTAACTCAAAGCTGATATTTTATATGAAAATAAGATATTGAAGGTGACCTAATGCGAGTGAGAGCTATCTACAAACATTCAAGCAACTAGTTAGATCCTGATAATCCTTAAGGCCTTATAATGATCGCAAGTAGGCTATGATAATGGAAATAATTTTAACTAATTAGGCACAAAGAAAGAGTACTCGTTAATATATGATCGAGTTAGGCACAAGTGACTAAGCACAAGATGAACAAGTAGGCAAACAATAGATGTGCAAGGCAATTTGCAAATAATATAAACCCAATTAATTAGTGGTGTGTGAGGCGCAACATGCCAATTCCAATTTACTACTTAATGATTCCTAACTTTCAACTGCGACTAAGTCAAGCTCAAAGAAGTTAAATGAGTGTATTAGTAAGTATATAAACAAATAAGTATAATCACACAATATAGAGGAGAGAAAAGAGATGACACAAATAATTTTTGAAGAGGTTCTCAACTTTGTATGTTTAACTTTGGGTTATGGATTTACCCGATTGTAGTTTTTCGGTTTGAGTCAGTATCAAGTTGGTTCGAACAAGCTCATGCCAGACTAGTTTTCAAACTACGAATATGGGCCCAGATGGTCGTACGAGTATGTTATAGTGACTGAGTATGTCCGACATGCAAAGGATAGTTTTAGTTATGATATAGAAGAACAAGAGTTACCAATATATACGCAATGTATATAAATGATTTGTATGAATTAGTCAGGATTTTAAGCCTATATTTAGGTCGTTGTAATGTTTAGTTTTTGTTTGGGATTTTCAAGGTATCTTATTTGCATGCATCATAGGGATTTCAAATCATCGAATTGTATGCCTATGGGCCCAGCTTAATTGAGTCATATATTTTTACTCGATTGAGTTGTATATTTTTACTCTATTGAGTTCAGGGTCTCGAGTGCCAATTTAGCTTTTTTGCCTTGATTTTTGCCTATTGAGTCACTTTTTGGACTCGAGTCAGTTTTAGCTTTAGACGGTCTTGATCTGAGCTTTTTGCCCATATATAGTGTATATATCCATAGGTGGGCCCCACTAGAGCACGAGTTGTCAGACATCCAAAGCCACATGGCAAGATCTAGGCCGTCCACTCAACCCTAGCTTTCTCCATTTAATTTCCAAGGATTTCCCACATTTCCAGAGCTTTACACCCATAGTGCCACCACCACTTTAGCTTGTAGCCGGCAAGTCTCCGCCTCACCCTTGGCCACCGAATTAGTACGACTGTGACCACCTCACGGACGACTATCAATCCGTACCCATGATCACCACCGGAGCCGCCGTAGTCACCGCCAGCAATGGTGTTTTTTTACAAACCAACCAAAATCTCCTTTACAAACATCAAGTGTCAAAGAATCTTGCACTCACAAACCCTCCTTCAAGCACTCCACAATCGCCAAAGAATCTTACACTCCAACACACACTGGAGCCTCCAACAAGCCTTCATTTTTCTAATGCGCTGCAAGCCTTCCTCTCAAGCACCTCCCAAATGTCAAGGAGTCTTGCAACTGGCTCCAACAACCTTAGAGTAACCTTCTTGAAGCTACACTCCCTCCACAAACTCACACCCTAAGTCAAGGGAGTCTCTTCCTCCTAATACCTCTTCCTCAAAGGCCTAAGCTCTCACACATACATTCTCAACACCTTGAGCAATGCTTCATATACAATGATCTCTCTTTAGTTTATACATGAATCACCGAAGAATACAAACTAAAGATTGTGCACAATTTATAAGCAAGCTTGAGGTTCCTAATTGATACCAAAAGAATTTAGGGAGGGGGGAGGGGGCTGAGGATTGTCCAAACCCACCTATTTATAGGCTTTCCAAGTCTTTCCATCAAATAGAGCCATTGGGACTTGAATCACTTTCTTTGACATTTTCTAACAGCTAGTTTCTCAACTTGCCTAGATTGTTTGACTGCTGAACAATCGACCAATAGTCAATTGAATGTCACTTGAACCTTAGCTTTCGTTTGCTTTGGCTATAGAGCACACGATCGCCTGGCCGAAAATCTTCTCAAACGTTTCTGATCTAGTGTCCATTCCCAAACTCATTGATCGATTTTTGAAGTTCCTGTAAAAGTACATTTGGTAGTCAAACATGAAACTGAACATCTGATCATACTCAGTTGCTCAACTCTTCATCTTCACAGCTCCTGTCTTTGATTGTCGAACTTTTAATTGAAAGGTAACTGAAGTCAGCTTCCACTCGGCTTCTCACCAAATTGAAGACCTTACATTACAGAACGTATGACTAAAGGTCAGTCGAAAGTATGAACACCCTTCTTCCGTCGCTGCACCTCATATTTTGGTAGCCAAACATCTAACTGAACACTGGCGGAACTCCAACCAAAGTGTTCTCCACTTAACACTTCAACCAATTTTTCAATCTTCAATTGTTGATTTGGTTGCTTTGAATTTTTCCCAACGTAGAGTCTTTATAAACTTGATTTCCTTGATGATGTATATACTCCAATATTTGTGCTTATTGTTTCATCCCCACACCTTTTGAAGGAGACAACTTTCATGTTATTGTGAACTTTCTAAATAGCTGGTGTCAATCCTAATGAAGAATTCTTTTGATATTGCCATATTAATCTTCAACTCTTCAAATCTTCAAGTTCAATCCTTATAGTCCATACATATTCATTGTTTTAAACCTTCACAAGAGGTTAGGCAAAAGCAATGTAAGATGCTATGATGGAATGCTATGCAAATGATGCTCATGTCATGCTACCTATGGCAAACTATAAATTGACAACTCTAGAATGAGTCGTCATTCTCATTAATTAGTCATTACAAATTGAAGCTCATGAGATGAGTTAACCTCTAAGCACTTGTAAAACCCCGAAAAAAATATTAATATTAATAATAATAATTAGACTATTTTATTTAGGGTTTCGTAAATCTTAAGAACGAACCATAAATATTATTTAATCAAATTAATTCTTGAAAAAATCAATATTATAAATTAATCAATTATGACCTTTAGCATATAAATACAATGAATGATATAATTATGACTGATTATGTTGTTTAGAAATCTTTAAGTCTGTCTAGGAAGGATAGAACGTTGGAGAATTCTCGCGTGGGGGTGTTTTCCCATACCTTAGCCGGCGCGCCTACTTCTTCACCATCACCGATTCCAAATCTCTTCTCTTCCTTGCCAGAGTGAGCATCATCCATGTTTTGGTACCTTCCCTATCTACTTTTCTTTTTCTTTCTTCCATGTGTAAGCATGCAGAGTTCATGTTTAGACATCACTGTTGCTTGGAATTTTTCCCAACGTAGAGTCTTTATAAACTTGATTTCCTTGATGATGTATATACTCCAATATTTGTGCTTATTGTTTCATCCCCACACCTTTTGAAGGAGACAACTTTCATGTTATTGTGAACTTTCTAAATAGCTGGTGTCAATCCTAATGAAGAATTCTTTGATATTGCCATATTAATCTTCAACTCTTCAAATCTTCAAGTTCAATCCTTATAGTCCATACATATTCATTGTTTTAAACCTTCACAAGAGGTTAGGCAAAAGCAATGTAAGATGCTATGATGGAATGCTATGCAAATGATGCTCATGTCATGCTACCTATGGCAAACTATAAATTGACAACTCTAGAATGAGTCGTCATTCTCATTAATTAGTCATTACAAATTGAAGCTCATGAGATGAGTTAACCTCTAAGCACTTGTAAAACCCCGAAAAAAATATTAATATTAATAATAATAATTAGACTATTTTATTTAGGGTTTCGTAAATCTTAAGAACGAACCATAAATATTATTTAATCAAATTAATTCTTGAAAAAATCAATATTATAAATTAATCAATTATGACCTTTAGCATATAAATACAATGAATGATATAATTATGACTGATTATGTTGTTTAGAAATCTTTAAGTCTGTCTAGGAAGGATAGAACGTTGGAGAATTCTCGCGTGGGGGTGTTTTCCCATACCTTAGCCGGCGCGCCTACTTCTTCACCATCACCGATTCCAAATCTCTTCTCCTCTTCCTTGCCAGAGTGAGCATCATCCATGTTTTGGTACCTTCCCTATCTACTTTTCTTTTTCTTTCTTCCATGTGTAAGCATGCAGAGTTCATGTTTAGACATCACTGTTCATTTATTTTGTTGTTTGTTAGTGGATATCATGAATCTGTTTTAATAACAGTTGATTTTAATGTTATAAATTGTTATCAAAATTACATTAATCTTAATTGATAATAAGTTATAATAATCATGGGAACTTAAGGTTTTAAATCAACAAGAAAACCAAACTAAATTACTAAGATTAATCCATGGTCGATGAGTTCGTAAGTTCAGCAAGATGGAAAATAGTAGGGGAAGTGTTGCCATGGTCCCCACATTTCCTGACGGCCCCTCTGGGTGTTTCGTCGAAGGGTTGCCTCGCCTTGTCCCTCGCTCCGATGGGTTGATGGAGTTGCTCCAATTGTGGGACTAAGTTCAAGAACGTGACAAAGGCGGAGGCTTTCCTCTGCAACCCGGTGCTGCATCTTTTTTCTTCCAACACACAGCAGAATTTCAAGCCCAGAAAACGGCAGCCGAGGTTGGACGGGGCGACATTGCGATGGCACGGCGGGGCTGGGTGGTGACGATTGACGGCGGCTGGAGGCGATCAGCGGCGCCGGTGACAGCGTGTAGGTGGGTGGCTAGGGTTTGGGAAAGAGAAGTGTTGGCAGGGAAGAAGAAACACTCCGGTGGCAAACTCGTAAATAAAATTTGACTCGCCACCGGCTAGAGTCAAGAATAATACTAACTCATAATAAATCCTTAAAAGACAATCCAGAGGCTTGACGTGGAGTTAGAAATGGCAAAGCTATATCGGCCTAAGTAACTAAACAACCAAATGACAAACATTATAACATAACTCGTGTTAATATTATTATTTCTAATGATTATGGGTTACAGTTGCTAAGCTAATTAATTATTGTATGAAATCGCCTTGAGTAATAAAATTACGGTAAAGATAATCTGTTGATAATTAATCGGTGTACTATAAGTTATTACTTTATATCGGACGGTTATAAGTGATTAATGAAATAAAGATTTCACTTTTACCATATTAAATTTAACACTAGATAGATAAAGTGGATTATTTTAATAACGAGTTAGAAAGGTAGAAAAATGGGCTATTAAACTATAATAGTGCGCTGATCACAAGCGTTGAACCTAAATAGTTTAGAGAAAATAAATAAAGTTAGAGTCTTTATTGAGTTGAACAATTTAAAATAATTTAAATTAGTATTATCATTGAATTAGGATAATACAAATCATTTTAAATAATTTAATAGAATGACTTAATTAATTGTCGGGTAAATATTCAGAATTTATTTAAAAAAATTAATAAATTATTATAGGTATACCCAAGCTTTTATTTAATGAATTAAGTATCTAATACTCACTAAATTGGTATTAATAATGATAGTAATTAAAGATTTAAAATCGTAAGCTAAATCGTTGAGATCGTTGGTTAAGTAATTATCGTCTCAAAGGAAAATATACTAATAATAGTAATTAAATACTTGGTTATAAGTTAATAATTATTTATCATTTAGTTAAGTATGAATTGTGATTTAAATAATTAATTTAAAAATGTAAAGTATGACTTAAGTGATTAGGTCACATAAATGATTAATAACCTAGCTAGGCTTGTTGTAAAGGTTGAGAACTTAATGTTTAATATTGTTGAATGCTATATGCTTTATGTTATCAAGGGTTAATAAGGATATATTAAGTCATTTAGTTGCATGCATTTCTACTCGAACAAAATTATACTTATGTATAATTTTATTTTCTCGTTCAGATTTAGGATGGCCACCTCGGTCGCAGTTGCGAGTTCAGTTGCAAACTATCCAGGTCCGTATAATTATTTGAAATATTGTATTTTCCCTTTTGGAAGCCCTGGTCGGCCTGAGCCCAAATTCAACAACCATGCACCGAGTGCAACTAGGGTCAAGGAATTGACTCAGTCCGACACGGGGCCGCACCCTTAAAAAAATTACTATGTGGGAGTCTTGGTCAACTTGAGTTCATATCCGATCACCACTGCTCCACGTAGCGTGTGTGTGCATGCATGGGATTGTAGCTAGATAGAGTGGCCACCCCTCCCAGTATGAGATTGTAGCGTGTGTGCGCATGCATAGGGTCATAACTACTAAAAGTCTCGAGAAATGATAATAGGGATTATATTGACTTGTTTCATTTAATTATGTGGCTTACTGGTTTTATCACTAACGCGGAATTGCCACTGCAGGTATGAGCATGGAAGGATGGGTAGAGTCGGATTAGAGTATTCTTTCCTCGAGATTGTTTGCATGGTAGTAGGATTTTGGTCCAGTTCATGGACTTAAATTATTCCGAGCTTATAGTATATTTAAAATGATTGAAAATTAATAGAAAATTAATTTACGAGACATTTAGTTTTGTATAGTAACACTTAGTTCATGGCTCAGAACGAGCGGGTCGTTACAGTACTTATATCACCCTTTATATATGAACATTCTCCCCTTTGACATGTACCTATTGATATATATTAACTCTCCTTATGTGTCATCTTAATAATCAATTCATTACGAAGGAAGAGTTATATAACACATTTCTAGCACCCTCACCTACTTCATCATAATCATGCATCCTTAATAAGTTGTGTCAATTAACCTAAAATGATAATCATCAAAAGATAGCTCTAACAGATTTTAGACCATTTGAATATTTGAAATGACTCTAGAAATTTAATATTTAGACCATGTGTGATTTAAATGACCATGGCTCACAAATTCGAATTTTTAACCATTTAAAAAATAATAATAATTAGTAGAGAAGTATTAAATCAAGACCATTTTATTAAGTTAGCAAAACATAATATAACCAGAAAAATGAAGATCATTTATGACAATATAAAATAACAAAAGCCATAAATGTGTTCATTTGCCAATTTATTATATATATATATATATATATATATATTCTCTCTCGGTGTATCCACGTTTCTCGGAGACAAAAAGTCAACCTCCCGTGACACTATTATTAAATCCAAAGCCGCTGGAAACGCCAAAAATAAATAATCAAAAAGTGAGTTCCCCACAAGCAAGCTTTCCTCTTCCGCCCTTCGTAGAGACGATTTTTTGCTCACACCGCGCTATGTATACCTTTAGAAACGCCCTCTTAGATCATGTACCGTGCAGCCCTCGACTCAAGAGGAAGGGCCCCATGGATCATAGCGTGTTGGGCCCACGAGCAGCGCACTGATACGACTCGTCGTTAACTTTTCTTAATCCAATGTTTATATGGACAAAATTAACGTGGATTATCATATAACACGATATTTTTAATTTGAATATTTTTTAGTAAATTTCACATTATGAAATTTGTACGTACCGAAAAAGAGTACATAAATAAAACGTTGATATTTATTTTACGATGCCTACTTTTAGATTTTTTAAATAATACACTAATTTAAAGATATTTTTTAAATTACGTTTTACTCCAATTAATAGTTAAGATGAAAGTATTAAAAATACTAGATTAATTTAAAATATTATAACTATTTTAATTATTTATTTTTATATTTATTTAAATAAATTTTGATGAACAAAACACATTAAATTGCTCTAAGTAGAAGTTGCAACTCATTACAATTATATGACACCAATTACACTCAAAAAGCTTATATAAGAAGACAATGATTATGCTTCTTGCCAACTTATCATGCCTCGCGACTGTCATTATCTCCATCCGGCTTGAACTTTTGGTACCTCAATAACTATATACTGGATACCTTATCTTATGTGTAGATATATTTCATTTCGTTGTGGCCCATTTCTTATCTGTCAAACTCTTCGGCCAATTTTTTATCATATATACTACACCTTACATAAAAACTTCGTAGGGATGGGTTTGATTTTTAAAATTTTAATTTATATCTAATTCAAAACAATATCAGATCAAAATCGTATTTGCACTAAAATATTTAGATCAGATAAGGGTTTGGGGTGATCCGATTCGTATCTAATTCGAACAAATAATATTTATAAGTTTATATTTTAAAATATTAAAAAATAGTATTTTTTATTATTTTTTATGTATTTTTATATTAAATTTTATATTTTAATTCTATCAAGTTGTATAAAAAACAAATATAAGGCCTAGCGAATTCAAATCAAATACAAATGTGATAAATAAAATGAATATAATCTTTAAATTTGGATTGTATTTAGGTTCATATTTTCGGATTCGAATCAGATATAAATATAACTATATCTTATATATATCCAACGTGAACCCATTTTTAGAATTGCATATTCTTCTCACTTCTTGACTCAATAATCACATAATTAGTCAATTTTTACTCACAGGGAATCAACTAAAATCTTACAATATCGTTTAATAAAAACACGTCCGGTCTAGCCAGCATGGCCTAATGTTTGTCTATTTACATTGGTCTACGGTTGGATTTTTAATCCATAAAATTCCAAATAAAAGCTTACACAAAACTCATCATAAAAATACGAAGTTTAGAGCAGCCAAGAAAGCAGGAACTATTATTTGCTTTCTTTTTATTGAAGTTTGATTTTTTTAAAAATAATATTTTACTTAAATTTATATTAATAAAAATTTTAAAATAATATATCTTAAAGAAATTAATATAAGTTGAATTTGTTCAAACAGTCAAATCATATTTTAAAAATTCAAATATTGAACTCGAATGAATATGTTATGGAATGAAGAGTTAACTCGAAGTTATTTATTTTAATTTTTTAATTATATAAAAAAATTATATAAAATTAGTTTATATTGCCCTTATTATACTTAAAATTAATAAGAAAATCATTGAAGTGCACCCGGAGCATAAATTTTTGTCAGCCCCAAATATTGATATAAGCTGTTTCAATATAAAGACAACTCATATCTATTATTTTTAAAGAAAAAAAAATTAAATTTTAATCTAACCCATCTGATTACAAAGATAATTTAGATTTATTATTTTCAAAACAAAAAACAAGTTCATGCGGTTGCTGAGTGCCTGTGCTAACCGTAGGCGGCCTTGTCTGGCCGCCTATTGGCCAAATTCGGCCATGGTCAGATCAGGCAACATGGCCAAAGATTTGGTAGTCGTTGTAGGATCGGGTTGCACGACCACAGATCTGGCCGAAGGAAGGCTAGATCCAACTTGCGGCGGCTAGAATTGGCCGGCGGCGGCCACATCCAATCGCACCATAAAAAAACCAAAAATTCGGTGGCTGCAGATGCCCCTCCTCCCCGATCCCCCGCCACAGATGCCCCTACCCAGACACGAATACTCCTCCTCCCCGCTCCCCCTCAACCCCACCGGCCGAGCGGGGGAATCATGCCGGTTACCATGAAAAACGAGTCGAACATGGGATTTTTTTTGTTCTATCTCTGAGCCAAGAACGAGTTTTAAAACTCGGTGTATATAAACTGCCGACTGACCCGCTGCCGAATACCAGGCGGTCCCACCTCAATCCCGCGTGAAGAGCAGAGGAACCCATTTTCGTAAAATCACTTCCCATTTATTACACCTCCTCCTTTTCCATTTCGAAAATCTAGACCTTTCAACCTCACGCGCTACTCACCAAACGATATCAAGTGGCCAATCATATTCCGTTCATTTTGCTTTCTGTTCCAAGAATCAACGGACAACATTATCAACGTAATTATTTACGTAAAGATAAAACGTATATTTATGAAACCTAGCGATTTCATGCGTTTGGGCAAATAAAAATTTGGCGATGGTGTGCAGAGTCGGTTGTCTGTCCGATTTTCCGACAAATCTCCGATTTAATCGCCGGCTTCATCGCCGATGGGCCAGTGCTACGGCAAGCACGTCCCCGTCGCAGGCGATGGCGACGGCGGATCGCCGGCGCCGGCTCCGGCGGATCAGGTCCCGATGCCGGCGGCGAACAACGCGGCGGCGGCGGCGGCGGGGAGGGGACGCCGGGGCAGGCCCCGTCGTACGCGAGCAGCCCGTGGCGGAGCCCGCTGCCGCCGGGGATCGCGCCGTCGCCGGCGAGGTCGACGCCGGGGAGGCGGTTCTTCCGGCGGCCTTTCCCGCCTCCGTCACCGGCGAAGCACATCTCGATGCTGAAGCGGCGTTGGCGGCAGCAGCAGCCGCCCAAGGAGGGACCGATCCCGGAGGACGGGGAGGCGGAGGCGGCGGAGCGGACGCCGCTCGACAAGCGGTTCGGGTACGGCGAGAACTTCGGGGCCAAGTACGAGCTCGGGAGGGAGGTGGGGAGGGGGCATTTCGGCCACACCTGCTCCGCCCGGCAAAGAAGGGGGAGATCAAGGGGCAGCAGGTCGCCGTCAAGATCATCTCCAAAGACAAGGTCAGGTGTTTTTCATCGTTGTGAATTGCAGGTTTCTATTAATTTGTTTCCTCAAAGTTGATGTCTTTATTGGTGTTGGATGCCACTCCCCTAGTAGAATTCGAAAGTGTATCCGATTTGGATTAAAACCATGTAGAATAGGAGGTGGGTAGTTTTTGAAATTTTCGCTTTTAGTTTGTTTGAGCTAGATATGGCCAGATTGAGCTTTAGATTATATGATTTCCCCTTCTTTATCTTGATATGATCAGGTCGGTTTGGGAAACAACTGGGTCAAAGGCATTGATTATTGTTTCCAAACCTAAAATATTTTCAAACCTATTATAGTCTTTTCCTCGTTGCGTGATCTGTTGATAAATACTCAGCTGTGCTGCTCTGGGTTGTACGGTTATAGAAAGAAATGTGTTGTTCACTCTTTTGGGCCATATTTTATTGGAAGTCATCGGGAACCGAAGCTTACGCTAAAAATACAGCTGCATGGTACTGATCAATGTAAATATATAAGAGTAGCCAAGCCTGTGAGGGTTGGTAATGATAAATATGCAGCTTTTGTGCTAATTGAATTTTCATGAACTGTTCTCAGATGTGCTGTTTTGAGTTGTACGGTTCTAGAAATTACTGTGTTATTCACCCTTTAGGTCTATATGTTATTGGAAGTCTTTGGAAACTGATGCCTGGGGTAAAAATACAGCTGCATGGTTTTTTATTATTATAAACTCAGCTGTGAGGGCTTAGAATGATAAATGGAAACACTGAAAAGCAAGAAGAGCCCAGGGGAAATGAGATAGCATGCAGCAAAGAAAAAGAAGGGATGGATGAGAATGATTGAATGTAGAAGGAGAAGCCGAATTTGGAGCATAACTAATCCAAAAAGTTTCGGAAGACATTGTAGGGTATGGATGACCAGTGTGGTAGGGTAGGGATGAGATTAACTATGGTGTTCTTACTGTGATTGTAGAAAGGTGGTGGCTTACTGCGGAAAAGGAATCTAGGAGGATGCATTTTATGCACTTAAACTTCTGAGCATCCAATTTACATTTTTTTATATCTGGTTGAACTTGTGAATTTTACATTTGTTAAGCTTCCATATCCACAGGCCCCATTTGGGATTTGGTAGAACCGTGACAATGATGGGATGATAGGGATGGTGTCTATGGTGGAAAAGCATTTTCAGAAATTTTAGACTTTTCTAGATGCTTAATGTGATATGATTGCATGCTTAACTAAGGTTGCTAAGCAATTGTCTTTGTTTTATTTCCCTGAAGTCGTATGGTCCATGGCTGTGATGACTTTTAGATATGTGTCTTGCTTTTAAATGAGACCTAGCTATTGTACACTCTGTTTGAGATGCATTTTTTGAACCATATAATGATGGTTTTATTTAATCATCCTGCAAAACATGTGTTTTCCACTAGTTTTTTTAAGAGCAAAGTTGGAATTTCAAAACCGAGAATGAATTGTGTTGTTTGTTGTTGCTTCTATTTGGCATTTGCCCTTTGTTGCAATCAAGCAAAGTTCGCTTTATGAACTGTATATATTTGTAACTGTGATGCATTTCTCACTTTGTTTAGTCAAATTGTTTGTTGATTATATTTTAGAATAACAAGTTATGGTTTTACCTCAATTTCCTGGTTAGATCCATGATATTTGTTAAATATGAGTTATTTTTTGTTTGGTGATTGTTTTTTTAATATAAGGTTATTTTGGCAGATGACAACACCAATATCCATTGAAGATGTTCGTAGAGAGGTTAAAATATTGAAAGCTTTGTCTGGTCACAAGAATCTTGTTAAATTTTATGATGCATGCGAGGATGCAAATAACGTCTACATAGTAATGGAGTATGTTCTTTTAATATCGATTAACGTTAACTTTTGCTTTTATGTTTGTCACGGTATGAGATGTGTGCTGAACTGCACGGTCATGGATGTTAATTCCTCATAGTTTGTTTCCATATCAGATTGTGCGAAGGGGGAGAACTACTGGATAGAATATTATCTAGGTATTTGCTATTACAATTTTATGTATCATGTGTAAACAAATAAATGCTTAGGAAAAAGAAAGTTGCTTGATTCTGTATTTCCTAACCACTTCTGTTCCATCATTTATAGAGGGGGACGATATGCAGAAGATGATGCAAAGTCTATTGTTGTACAAATCTTAAGTGTTGTCGCCTTTTGTCACCTTCAAGGTGTTGTACACCGTGACTTAAAGCCAGAGGTTCATATTTTGTTTATCTTTTTGTTACTTGATTTTTTTTCAATACTCAGGCCATTGACCTTTTTTTATTCTATTGTATTGACTATTTGAACATTATAATTTCATTTATTTGTTCCTTGTGATCATTACTAATGAGTGAATTTGTCTTCCACATAACAGAATTTCCTTTTCACCACAAGAGAGGAAGGGGCTCCTATGAAACTTATTGACTTTGGTCTTTCAGATTTCATTAGACCTGGTATCTAACTATTTACATGTATGAGATGAATATTAGACTTTTATATGCTAACAAGGGTAATACCCTACCATGGTGTGAAACCCCTTTTAAAAAAGTCAGCTTCAACTGTATGCGCAAAGTTTTGTCCAGTTCTTATTGTTTGAGAATCAGTTCAATGCTTTTATTTTTCTGTATGCAGCGTTGCTGTTGCTTTTGGAAAGCTTACCTCTTGTTGAAAAACTAATTACTTATTGTTAATCTGAACTGATTTTAATCTTTACTCCCTCATGCAGATGACAGATTAAATGACATTGTTGGCAGTGCATACTATGTTGCTCCTGAAGTTCTTCATAGATCATATAGTATGGAAGCAGATATATGGAGTATTGGCGTCATAACATACATCTTATTATGTGGAAGTAGGCCCTTCTGGGCTCGCACAGAGTCAGGAATATTCCGTGCTGTACTAAGAGCAGACCCCAACTTTGATGATGCTCCTTGGCCTGCAGTATCACCTGAAGCTAAAGACTTTGTTAAGAGACTTCTAAATAAAGATCATAGGAAAAGAATGACAGCCGCACAAGCTTTAAGTGAGTAGCAATCCCATTTAATATTTTCGCCAAAAGCTGGTATATTTCGTCCAATATGGAGCTGCCTTAATTGTCTTCACTTGCTTGGTTTATTGGTATTTCCATAAAATAGGAAGTTAACTGTATCATGGTAGCTCGCCCAAGTGATGAATTTATTTACACATGCATCCCTACGATTTTTCAATTGAAAGCAGAATTAGTGCAAATTAGTATGTGAAAAATTTTGCTTGGCCAGGCTTCAGAAGATCTTGATCTAGAGAGGGTGTGACAATCTCTCTGAAACTAGGTTGATATTTGCTAGGCAACACATTTAGTTCTGGTGGGGAGAAATCTGTCTTGCAATAAAATGATATCAGTGTGGTATTATGTTTCCTGGAAAATCATAAAATGGGCATTTTCGGGATAAGTTTGCATTTTCAGAAGATCTATATTTGAAGAAATATCTCTAAAACTAGATTGATATTTACTAGGAAAGATATATAGTTTTGCGAAGGGAAAAACTCTTCTGCTGTCTGTCAGATAATAGGGATTTGTTGTGGCCGTGTTTCCAGGCAAATCAGATAACGAGACGAGTAAGGTTTGTCTTCCAGAAGATCCTTTTCTCGAGAGGGTGCCAAGAATTCTACATGATGGCATTGCTATATATTTTTAGTTGGTTTTTAGTATTTTCTTAGAAATATAGGAGGGATATTAGAATGGTCAGTGTGATTTTTCTTACAAATATTCTCATAATTATTTCGAGCTGTTAAAGGAAAACCTTGCTACAAATTGCCAGTGCTCACTTTTTATTTTGAATTTGTAGTAGGTGCATTCTTTAATTTTTGTTATTTTCTGTCTACTTGAATTTTCCTCGTCCAAACTTATGACGCTGAGTCTTATTTATGGAACTTAAGTTCACCTCTGGCACACTCATGATGTTCTTGAAATTTGATGTAGCCAGCGCAGATGCAGATTTTTTTTTATTAATATTTTGATTTTTGATTTACCGCTGGCATACTCATGTTATTCTTGAATTATGAATAATTGTCTTTGCTTTTTCCTTTTTTTTTGGCATTAGTGTTTGTAAAATATAAATATTAACGAAGAATTTATGATTGCAGCTCACCCATGGTTAAGAGATCATAGTCGCCCTGTTCCCTTAGATATACTAATATACAAGTTAATCAAGTCCTACCTTCGTGCTACTCCTCTAAAGCGGGCGGCATTAAAGGTGTTTTTTCTCTTTTATTTTAGATGTTCTAAGCAAATAAACGTTATTTTGCTGTCATAGTAGAGTTCCTTGTATATAGATTAGTCTGAGAGACAATTGGTCCCTTTTCTACCAGCAGTGCCATTATAAATTGTCACTATAAGAGAAGTTGGAAAGTGCATTTATGTTTGTGTTTGTATGTTGATTATGTTTCAGGCCCTGTCAAGAGCTTTAACTGAGGATGAACATGTTTATCTCCGTGCTCAATATCAATTGTTAGAACCAAACAGAGAGGGGCGAGTTTCTGTTGAGAATTTTCGAGCGGTTAGTGATCTGTTTCTAGCTTCTGGAATCAGGAGTGTTTTGATGTTAGCTTGAAGATGATTTTTAATTGTAATGAAATGATAATTTTATATGCTATTTAGCACATTGACAGTGGAGTTGAAG
Organism: Piper betle; assembly: GCA_033002965.1. NCBI lineage: Eukaryota > Viridiplantae > Streptophyta > Magnoliopsida > Piperales > Piperaceae > Piper > Piper betle. Next base: position 8,387 of record JAURVB010009596.1, on the reverse strand, counting down.
GATATAAATAATTGAGATTCCTTCTTTACTGTTTGGCAGTATGATGGAAGTTAGTGTCTTATTTCACATGCATTTGTTAACTTTTTTAATTATTCATATCACGGAGTTGATTTTGCAGGCTCTTCAGAGAAATGCAACAGATGCGATGAAGGAATCCAGAGTTCCAGAAATCTTAAATTCGGTGAGTCTTTCATCTCAGTTTCAACTTTTTCCAGCCTTCAAATGCTGTATGTTGAATGGACTAATCCAGAATAAATTTCCAGGTTTATATTCCAGCAAGGTGTTATTATGAAAATTGTTAGACATATGCTTCTAAACTTTATGAAAATGCAGTTCAGAAATTTGTTTATGTCCTCCCCTATTTTGACAGAATGGCATGTTACAAATATTCTTTTGGGAGCTTTTTGTAGTTGCCTTTACCATTTTGATGGTAAAAATTTGAATGTCTTCTACCATTCGTGTTTCTGAACAATGGATTTTGGACAGAGTCTGTACGACATTCATGTTCATATTTTCTGAAACTCATGTTCATATTGTCTGGAACGCCTTTTTATGTTTGACAGCTTTCTTCCATGGCCCTGATCCACTGTATAATGGATATTATCCTAATGCCAGCGCTTGGTTTTTCTTCTCATGTCACTCTCTTTTCTGTATCCATGCTAGATGGAGCAACTCTCGTATAGAAAAATGGACTATGGAGAATTTTGTGCTGCTGCTATCAGCACGTATCAGTTGGAGGCAGTTGAGCGCTGGGAGCAGATTGCAAGCACAGCTTTTGAGCATTTTGAACAGGAAGGGAATAGAATAATCACGGTTGAGGAATTGGCTCGAGTCAGTAAACCTGGTCGATTCTTCGATCTATTTTATAATTTACACATTCACATTGAACTGAGCATCCAACCTTTTTCTTTTTTATAGGAAATGAATCTAGGTCCTACAGCTTATTCGGTATTGCGTGAGTGGATCAGACCGGATGGGAAGCTAAATTTGACAGGTTACACTAAGTTTTTGCATGGAGTGACATTACGTAGCGCACAAAGACAACGTTAGCATCATTGTTCTTCCTTTTCTTTTCTTTTTTCTTGTTTTCGTAGAAGGGTTGATTGATCATAATTCATACAAAATTGAGTTGCTTGTAGCGTGTCTGAAGTTTTTTAACTGTCAAGAATGATGCATTTTGTACATGTAATACTGCCGGGCTCTTATTGGAAGCCTGATCATTTAGATAAATTTACTTGTTTTCCAATTTGCAATGTGCAATTTGGTGGTCATTAGAACTTGTTATTGTTCAATTCATTGTCAGATTATGGAACTGGCAGGGATGGGATGGTAGGTTTAAAAGTAACAAAGCATTTGGTGTTTGACGACCTTTTGTATTTATGCATTCACCATCAATTCCAATCGCTTATTTTTAGTCATGTCCCTTGCATTCTTACCTTGCATATGAGTTGCAGGAGGCACTTTTAAAAATTTGTCCCTTCAAAAGCTTTTCCACTTGCAGGAGGCAAATTTCATAGATGACTATATTTACTAACAGATTGATTTTATGATTAATCTCTTCTCAAACAATAAACGTTGTTAAAACATTTTTTAATTTAATTAAACATGATATTTTTAATGTAATATAAATTATACATTTATTACATTGTTGTAAAAATCGAAATTGGCTTTTGAATCAGATTTTTAAAAACTTTAATGGGTTCATGACAGATTCATAGATTATTTTGAATCGGAAAATTTAATAAAATTTTATATACAGTTTCATAAAAATTAGTTTATCAAGGATAATAAAATTAAAATAAAAAATAATGTGAAAATAAATTTATTTGTCAAATTATATTTGACACTAAAATAAAGTATTCTTAGACAAGTTTTGTCAAACTAGATTCAAAAACCGAATCCAGTAATTCCATTTAGGTATATTTTTTTACTTGATTTTAACGGAAGCAAGTTGAATTGGTTAAATCAGATAGGTTCAAACTGATTCTCCGAAGAATGATTTATCAACACATTAAAGTATTAAAAAAAGGTAATATATATTAATTTTATATAATTTTTTATTTACTTAAAAAATTATTATGAATGACTCTAAAACAACTTAGAGCCAACTATACTCTATGGCAATGTTAAGTCCAAATCTCAGACTTTTAAATTATGCATGATACTTAGATATAAAACATATGCAAATGACCATGGCTTAAAACAAAAACCAGATTAAAATCGAGTTACCCACTTAAACCAAAGATGAGTAAATAATATTTATCCACTTAAACGAAAAATAAGTCATTATATATTTTTTGGAGCTTTGTTTTCTCCAAGTTTAATGGGACATACTGGAGAGTTGGAGGGCATGAAGGCTGGTGCAACCGCTCATCCATCCTAATTCGTATGATTAGTAGTTATCGTGTGAGCATGTAGACAACTCAACTATGGACCACACTGCTTCTCCGTTATGCAAGGAGTTAAATACTTCAATTTGTTATTTTTGTAGTTAATAAAATATTTTTAGTAAGATAAATAAAAAGGACAAATTCCAATTGCTAGCACTATAATTTTAAATAAATCCAATACAGGTACCTTCTTTGAATCCATTATAATAGCCTTTTTAAATCTAGCACATTTAAAAATTTTATACCATTTTAATTCTTACCTAATTTTTAAATCCCAACATTTCTCAAAAAATACTTTTTTCTGTAAAAAAATTATAATATTTGAATAAGTATTTAATTAAATATTTATTTAAAAATATTTTTAATAAAATATTTTATTTATAATCTTAAAAACCCGATTAAATCCAATTTTAACTTGGTTGAACCAAAAATACCTGTGCCGTCCGATATGGTAACTAGTACATAATAATATTTAAAATTTTGGTTTTTGCATAAAAGACGGTTAATTAACTTTGAGAAAAAGAATAGAAAAAAAGGGGTGGGATCTAAAATCTAACAAGAGCACGTTAGCTGACAATGTAATTTAACATAATATTAGCTTTGGTAAAAATCAACATATTATTTGGTGATCCAATAAACAATCAGAAACAAAGTACATACTAATATAACTGCTGAGAGAACAAGAGTGTCCTTGGATTTCTTCCGTTTTAAGGCGCCTACAAGATTAAAAGAAAGTGGAAGATCAGTGGGAAATTGTGCTCAACTCTTTGTAGTATAATCAATATTGTTGTCTAGTGAATGAATTGAGATGAAATGCACCTGGAAGCCCACGAATTGCAGGAAACCTATCACCCAACTGCTTCACTTTTCCTTGAATGGTTGTGAAGGCATTTCTCTGAGAAGCTAATGCTCCTTTAACTGACTCGGCCTGACTAGTTGTCTCATCAACCTATAATTTGTTCTCCATTATTTTTTCTATAAACCATATTAGTTCTTATAATTGGTAACTAAATTTGAGCTTCACCTGGATAACACTGCCATGTATAGCTGCCCTTTCTCTCAACAAGTTTGGCGCTGCCTGAGAAGTGCTAGATGCCTGCAGCAATTGAAGATGATTTAACACTCAGAAATCTCACTACCAATGTGCAGTTATTTGTATTCAAGTTATCAGTTTGTTCAATACTAAACCTTGTACTCCTTAATGTCATTCCTAACAGAAGTTAGGAGTTCCGCATGCTCTCTGATGGATGTTATGTTGCCCTTTGTACGCTTGAACTCCTGTTTCAATACATGAAAGCAAATTACAGGAAATTAACAAAGGTAGCAGATCATCGTAATGATATAACTCATTTTTGGGTTAACAATTGTGGGCATGGTTTTCAGATTATTAACAAAATTTTAGATTTTTTATAATGTGAATTTACATTAAGATGAAACTTATCTGGCAGGGGAGAACTATAAGAAAGATTCAAGGAAAAAACTGTCTGATCATGTTTCACGGGAGGGCAACTTCGATCTTCGTAGATGAGGATAAACACTTAAATTGGCAGTAGTTTGGTGTGAAGTCTGTGCACTAATCAGTGAAGGATATATATATTCAATATCAGATGTCAGAAGCAAATAGCGCTTCAACTTATCATCAGTGTTCATACTTGGCGTAGTATGATGTGCCACATAATTCAAGTCAAAACTGATTCACACAAGTAAATCTCTCTTAACAAATCTAACCAATATCAAGCTTCATTGCTGATGCAAAATGCAGGCATTCCACCTGACAAAGACGAGGTTTTCGACAAACTTTGATCAAAGTAGCTTAAACGACATTAACCACCAAAACAATACGCAACAGATTCCTCGATTTTAGAGTCGATCACATCCAACCAAACAAAAAAATAACCACCAAAACAATACGCAACAGATTCCTAGATTTTAGAGTAGATCACAGCCAACCATACAAGAACACCATCTCGTTCCAATGCATGGAGAACATCTCACATTGTTAGAATACACCAACCTACAAAAGCACGCATCTTTATCACCATTCCAATCAAAACAAAACAAATGCATGCATTCCTCCACCATTCCTATATCAAAACAATACGCAACAGATATCTACATTGTAGTAGACCACATCCAACTAAACAAGAAAACACATCTCATCCCAAAACATGCAAAACAACCCACATTGTTGAACCACACCAACCTACAAAATTATGTGCGCATTTTCCCAGCATTTCCAATCAAACGGATACTTACCAACACATCATAAATGGCAGAACAAAAATGGCAAAGTCAATCTCACATGCACAAACTCATGAAAGATGTCACAGTGCCGGGCAAGCTTCTGAGCCACAGAAGACGCCGGGGCCATTGGCGCAGTGCATCGCCCCAACGCCTCGTTCACGTCCAGCAGCCTCCCCAGCAGCGACTCAATCTCCATCTCCATCGACGCCGCTGAGGACCTCGAATCTGAGTACCCTGCAGCAAAGAAACGGAAGCTACCCGTCACACCATACCCACCAAAGATTCAAACTTGGAAACTTTAAACAGTTACAAAAGCTTCGATTCGATTAAAAAATGAACAAGAATTTGATTTTGGGGGAAAAGAAAGATTGAACCTCCGAGCTTGGCGTAGGAGGAGAGGCGCACCTCGACCTCCCCCTCTAGCCGCCGGGCATCCTTTCTGAGCTCGTCCCACTCTGAGCAAGCTTCATCCATGGCGACGCCGCCGCGGCCAGGGTGTCGCCGGAGATTGGCCGGCGGCCGGCGACGATGTGGAGAATAGTAGCAGAGATGGCAATCATTGGAGTTGACGTCGACTACATTGGCCAACTACATGGTTTCTTTTTGTTGGGCTTGAGATTTGGGCTTCAAATGGTGGTGGTGGGCTTGTAGTGGGCCTTGCTTCTGGCCCATTATTATTATTCAATTTCATTTTTTTCTTTTTTGTAATAATTCAACTTGCTTGTGTAAATTACAAGTTGGGTTAGGGTTCTTTGAATAAAACTAAATGTATAAAACAAATAAATTTAATTTCAGAAAGATTAATTTAATCAACGTTGTTTAGAATTTTTATTTTTAATGTAGCATTTGGTTGCAATAAGATTTTTTATACAAAACCTCGAGAAACTTTTGTCACAGTTTTTTTAATATTTCAAGTAAAATAAGTGGCAGTGCTTATAAAGTAAAAATTGGTGGTTAAATTATTAAGGCAATTTTTTTCAAGTATTTGAAAAAAAATTAAAAAATCAACCTTTCTTTTTAATGTATTGTGAAGTTTTTGAATGGTACTTCTAACTCTTTATTTTTGCTAATATTTGCCAAATACTTTTTTTAGCAATTATTGTTTCCATGTTATATTTTTCTAACAAATGGGTACAAAACGACACAACCAAACATCCTATAAATCTTTAACCAGTTGGATCTGATTTGCATTTGTTGAATTTCTACTCTTCAAAATTCATCAACTAGAATTTTTAGAATTTTTCAATTCAAAAACATAATGAAGGGACCTCTTAATATAACTCTCAGAATTTCTTAAAGATGTAAAAGATGTGAAGGATGTGAAAATTTTAGTTTGTAAAACCTTACATAAAATAGAAAATAAGAAATGTGTTTTTAAGAACAATTGGTACATGTTTATTTTGTTTGTTTTGAAATTAATTATTATCATCAAATAAGTCACTCATGTGCTTTCCTATATACAAAAAACTATTCGCTTTTATTATTTTGTGGTTCCACTTAGATATAACCATACATAATTTAGATATAAAATAATTTACTTAATATTATTCTATATATAAAATATAAAATATACCTATTTTTAGCAAGGTCAACTATTTTAATTTTTCCTATCATTTGCACTATTGTTATGTTAACTAAACTGACCCTGGGTTCATGGGAGATCCCCCTAATATAAATAAATAGTAGCCAAAAACTTGCATTGTAGAGGGGTACATTTGAAACTTATTAATCATACGTGTTAATATCAAAATTAATTATAAAAAATATTGCAATTATTATTTTTAAATAAAAATAATGAATATTTATTTAATTTTAAGAAAATAAATATTTAATATGAGTAAATTTTCAATAATTAAATGGTGTTTAAATTTTTTTAGATTTTTAAATTCGATAGTATTATACTCTAAGTTTATCCTAACAATAAATAATAATACATAAATAAAAAATTTAAATTAAGTATTTATTATTAAGTAACAAATTTTAACTAAAGTAATATGACCATAAATATATAGGTAAATTTTGTTATTTTTTAGAATTCCCCGATTGAGATGAACTCCGAAGTTTTCTTCATAAAAATAGAAATCTTAATTTAAATAAGTATTAATAGATCTGTAGAGTTATTGTGGATGTAGAATCAACCACAATGAAAGATAGGTTGAAAGGTGATGAAAACTGAAAAACCCCAACACTTAAATGCAAGGGGTTGAAATGTATCAATTTTTTTAAAATTCTTAAATTTAAATATAGTTATACTCGAAAGCTTTCCTCCTAATAGTAACAAAAAAGTCTTAAATTAAATAACTATTGATGAGCCCATAGAACTATCGTTGGGCAAGAATCAACCAAAATGCAAAGAAACGTCGAAGCCAGATAGATTGATTAAAAGCCATGGCACTTTAATGTAATAGGGTTAAGGGGGATGATGTGATTAAGAGTTCTACTAGGATCTGTGTGTAGAAACAGAGGTAAAGAATAGTTGAGCCCATTCAAGTGGGCTTAAAATTCTCGGGTATGGACATTGTTTCCTGTTGGGTTTTATAGAGTGTGGTGTTGGGTTTTTAGTGGACCTTACTTTTGGTCTCATGTTATTTTCAACTTCACTTTTGTATGGTAATTCAACCTTGCCACTTGTTTTTTGTTTCAACATATTGATTACAAGTACAACATGCATGGGTTGGTATTGCAGTAAGCTGGTTTTATTCAAATCTTGGATAAAGAAAATAAAATGGAAAATTCATGCTTTTATTTTGACTAAAAGATTTCCTATGTCAACTTTGTTCGTATTGATCAAGTCAACCTGCGTGGGCATCTTCGACAAGAATTAATATGTAATTGATAACAATTGCACCGTACAATTTGTGTTGGAAGCGGTGTATGCTTGGTTTAACTATGTTGAACCGAAATAAGCTTGTTATGTCGGTCCTCGAATTAATATAAATTATATCTCTTTAAAATATAATATAAAATAGTAATTATATATATATATAAGGCAGCGCTACTATGCGTTGCCCCATATGGACCGTTGGATCTGATCCAACGGTCCACAACAGCCCCATACCACCCCTCATTCCCCCCCTTTCCCACCCTCCCGCCATATTCCGCCACACATCGGCCCCGCCCCGCCTCTGGCCCTGGCCCTGTCCTGCCCCCGGCAACCAGCCCCCCTACCACCGGCCATCCCTCCCCCTCCCCCGGCTCGCCGCCCCCCAACATCCCCTGCCCCATGCCTGCCCCCCCCTGCAGCCCCTGCACCCGACCCCTCGCTCCCCTGTCCCCAAGCCACCGCCGCCCCCATGTCCCCCCACCCCCGCTCACACCCGCCGCCCTACCCTCAGGATCACCCAACCACCCCCCCCCCGGAGGTGGCGTGAGAAACATATGGGGGAAAGAAACATGGGAGGGTAATAAAGTAATAAAATTTTTACCGCTCACAATCGGGCCAAATTTTTATTATAAAATAAATTTAAAAGTAAATTTATAATAAAAATTTAACTCAGTCCTGACTCAGTCTTAACTCGAATTAATAATATTAAATAAATTTTAAAAAATATAAAATAATTTTATAATAAAAATTTGACTCGATTCGCACGGGACCTAGTAGTTTTTATTATGAAATTATTTTATTTTTTAAAAATTTATTTGGTAATAAAAACTTGCCAACCTGGATCTACTCTCGGCGTCTCAAGATGGAGATGCAAATATGAAATGCATGAATGAGAACGATTGGGTTCTAACGTGGTCCTACATGCATGA